>VZSF01010246.1:0-14587 GCA_013398295.1 Chionis minor | reverse complement strand
TTTGGGGGGGGGGGGTGGGGAGTGGGTTGGGTTTTGGTTTGGGTTTTTTTTTAATGCCTTCATCATTAACTTCTGCCTACCTACTGTCACAGATTGTGGTTATTCCTACATACTAGTGATCTAATTCAAATGATGATTAGCCTTCCAGAATTCCTATTAGGGCTGAGGGAATGATGAACACAGAATTTTGCCATTGCCATACCAGGAACTTCCTCTGTTATCACAGCCCATCGTTGTGGGCCATGCAGACCAAATCTTACACTATTCTTTCTTTCAAGATTTGCTAGAAATGCATCTGACTTTAACTAACAAGCACTGTGAATATTTGGACTTTGCATATATTTTGTAACTGTATATGATCCAAATGCATTTCAAGCCACTGAAGATGACAATCAGAAGCAGGCTACTGGACAGGCATGCAAATGCCAAACAAAATTATCAACTGGCTTCTTTTCAGAAGGGAAAGTATCACCATCTAGTATCCCATTTCAGAGGTGTTTGAGGAAGCTGCTGGAAATACATCTGGCTCATAATAATTTCTCTGTGTGCTAGACGTGGAAAATGACAGATCTTCCCATCTGTCCTTTCTCCCAGATGGCTCACACAAAGGGAGTATCCAGCACCGCCGTACCCATTCCATAGGGTCATCAGGTATTCAGGTCAAATGGGACCTCAGGAGATCTCTATTCCAACCTGCTTCTCAAAACTGGGTCAGCTATGGGGTCATATAATATTTCTGAGAGCTTTATCCATTCAGGTCTTGAAAACCTCCAAGGATGAGAAAAGTGCAAGGTACCTCAGCAAGCTGCTCCACTGCCTAGCTGTCCTCATGGGGGGAAAAGTTTCTCCTCATATCCAGTCTGAGACTCTCTGAGCTTGTTGTCTGTCATCCTCCCACCATGTACCACTGTGAAAAGCCTGACTTCATCTTCTTGATGACCTTCCCATGGGTACTGGGGGCTGTTGTAAGATCCCTGCAAAACCACCTCTTCTCCAGGCTGAACAATGCTCGTCCCTCAGACTCTTCTCTGGACATTCCAGCCCTGATCATCTCAGTGGCCTCCACTGAACTTGTTCTAGTTGGTTGTGTTTTGTGCATTGAGCTATTCAACTCCTATTTAAGGCGGCTGAAATGTAACATGAGTTAACCACTTAAACCCCAGTGGACCTGGCACCAAGTGCTCAGACCAGTTCTGTGAATCATAATAACTTGCCCTTTCCATCTCTGAATTCCATGGGCAAGAAGGACAGGATTATCTTGCTTTCTAGATGAGATATGCAAATGTATTACCCAACTTGGACAGAGGTAGGATACTCATTCAGTGGCAGAGTCATGATTGTTACCTGGATCCTTAGTCTTTTTCCAGCTTTGCCAGGCTGGACCTCAAAAATCCACCTGATTTTGCTGCCATGGGTGGCAATTATGAATGAATGGGGAATGAATGTCAGTAAGTAATCTCAAGAGGCACTTGACACCCTCTACAGGAAAACCAGCAGCCAATATTAAAAATCAATTAGCATTTCCACAGCACAACCTTTGCCATACAATATACAATGACCTTTACAGGCCAGAGAAGAGTCAGTTTAATGTACTATATAATGCCAGATGGTAATGTCTTTCCATACTTAGGTGGCTTGTGATTAAACTCAATTTTCTCAGCCACCAATTGACCTTTATCCATCTCCCGCAATTTAGTGAATGGAAGTTGGTAAAAGCTAACAGGATATATACATCATATTGTGACAGCTTCTTATAACAAGACATAAGTGGGCAGTGAGGCACATCTGAGATGTGGTCATTTCAAGCAAATTTTGTGTTTGTCCAGATAAAGGAGAAATTGATGAGGTGCAGCCGAGTTACTTCTCTGTCCATTATGTCCTACATATACATTTTCCATTTGGTGAGAAAGTGGTTATAACTAGTCCTCTTCTCACTGTCGGGCTGTGTTGGAGGTGTTCAGTATATAAGTATTTTCCACTTGACAAGAAAAGCATGAGACATTTGTTATAGCCCAGCTGGTGTCCCAGTAAACATAGAGAAAAATTACCCTCCTTCTCTACCTTTGGAGATCAGTCTGTATTCAAAGGACATCCAGGAGTTGGTGCTGTGCAGAGCCATAGTGCAAGAAATGGCCTTTGCACTAGTTGTTTACCTCCTTGCTGATTCAACGGCTGCCCATGTTCCAGACTTTTTCGGGCAGACTTTTTCTAGAGTTCTGACATATATGGATCCAAGGTCAGTAGTAAAATGAAGTGTCATGGTACTGTCCTTTCCTTTTTCCATGAGCCAGTGGGTGTGCCACCCCAAATAAAAGTGACAAGTAGATTACTTCAGCTCATTTACCCCACTGGTAAATCCATGCCGGGGAGAGGGGTAGTTGATATTTCTCTCTAAAACACATATATTTTTTCAACCTCTTCAGTTCAACTTGAAGAGGGATTTATCATGTACAACTGTCATTTCACTGGGAAACTTTGAATTTTACAAGACCCCAGCGTGTATGTGGCACACTTGCCTTTCTTGGTAAGACTTCTTAAAAAGGTGTTTCTGTTTCTTGTAAGTGTTCCTCACAATAACTGTGTCCAGGACACAGTCTCAGGATACCAGATCTTGAAATATGGTTTAAAGAAAAGCTGGCTTGAGCTCTTTCTATGGATCAGGCTGTGATTAACTCGGTAGTCCAGTAATGCCAACACAGCATTCAAAGGGTATTTCGGAAATGAAGCAACACATCATTATAAGTAATTGAGTATTTTGCTTCTTCAGCTTTTCACCATATTTCCCTTATATTGAAATAATCTGGGAGGAAGTAAGGGAAGTGCTGTTTTATCGCACCCCATTCCTATAGGCTTGTCTTTTCTTCCCTTGCTCATCTTCACTCTGCTCACAGTGTCACGTGATGCCTGAAATTTCTTCCCTATTGCAATTGTCTTTTAGAGCTTTCCTTTGGCAAAACTTTCCTTAAGATATTTTGGGTTTTTTTTCCTCTAGATCCCCAGGATGCCAGCATATGGCAATGAAACACCGCCACTGAATTACTGTCTCTTTTCATGGTAATTAGTTTAGACTTTTGGACTACATCTATCCTAGTTAATTGAATGGTGCCAGGGAATGTTCCCAGGGACGGGAACTTGATCGCCTGTCCTGTTAAATGGTTCCTGTTATGATTTTGGCCCCAGCCAGCTGGCACTCTCCCAAACGCGTCCTGGACATGGTTCGGGAATCAGCACAGACCAGGGACCATTCCCAGTTAGCAGTTTGGATGTGCCCACCCTGTTTCACAGGCTGGGAGAGTTTAACAGTACAGATATAGTCAAATCTGTGCCAAAGAATGATCCCAGACACATATAGCATAACTGTCTAACCATATTGTAACCCAAAAGCAGTGTCTTCCTTTCCCTCTTTACCTGAAAAGACCCCTGATTACTATTAGTTCTTAAAAAACCTTGTATGTTTTTTAACATGTATAACATACAGCTTGGGAATCACTAGAACTATCATTTTCCGTAATAGCCAAATTGGTGATGTTCATAAATATATATTGCCTTCCAGCCATTGATTATGCAAATACATGCACATATTGCATGTGTATGTTGGACTTGTTCCGCAGATGAATCAGGACTGCGTAGTGAAAGTGCTCCACTGCCTAGACAAATTGCTTGTTGCAGCAATTAGGAGGTATATGATGAATAAGTAAGAGGATAGGGGGAGGGAAGGGAGGAATTCTTGCCTATCGTGGCTGAAAACTGAACCGAAGAACTGGATCCTATCCAGCGCAGATCTCCCAAGAGATGCTCCACAAGAGACTCAGAGCCAGTAGGTTAGCTTAAGGTGGAAAATTTTACTAAGTTATTATGACACCCCAGAAAAGTGCCCATTGTCTGTATGTGCAGGTTGTAGGCAAATTCAGGCTGGGCTACAAAGAAGCAGCCATGACTCATTCTCTTCTTTAATAAAAAGGTGTGGAGGAGAACGAGACAGAAATTATGTCTTTGTGAAACAATCCTATATGGCTTTATCTAGATTGATTTTCTGGGTGTGCAAGTAGAATGTGTCCTGTGGGATTTTCTTTCTAATCAGATAATCTGTCTAATGCAGAGACCTTTCCTTCTCTCAGAAGACCTAGAGAGGCAATCCTCTTCCCATGTGTACAGCTCCACATATGGCTTTTCTAGGTGACCACATATTTACCCTTTAATAGTAATTGCTTGTACTGACAGCCTGCCTGTAGGGCGCATCAACCATACTTTCATACAGATGTTGTGGCTTTGACACCAGATGCAGATGTTGTCTTAAAATTATTTTAATCTGATTGCAAAGTTTCAGTGCACTGGCAGGAAATTTGCAGTAACACCTGGAATTTCAGTTAAAAATTGACAAGATTCTGCAAAGAATTCCATTTTCATGGAATGTGTAGCTCTGCATTAAAAATTCTGTTACATCAAATGAGGACCAATTTTTTATCATTAAAGATGGAATACAATTTTTGCTTTTAATTTCAACCAGCTATTAATATTGACACATTGTTAAAACAACCCTGTGCCCCAGAGATGTACAATTAAATGTCCCCAGAAGGTAATATCAAGGATAGCAAGTATTATTGATTAATTCCATGATACAGGTTACAGTATTCACTTTAGAGGGTCACTCAATACTAGTTATCAAAATACATGCAGAGGACAGGTGAAGGTTAAGAAACTGTCTGGAGAACACAGCTAACAAAGTAAACTCTCACCTATGAGTTCTGTGCATGACTTATTACTTATAGTAATGTAAATATGTGCATATTACAGGCCCCATTGATCATCAGTGGCTACATTTCAAGTCAGAATTAACAAAGGCAGCAAGACAAACACAGAAAATAATAGCTCATTAATCTAGATAACAGAAGTGAACTGCAAAGCTTAGTGCCCATTTGAAAGTCACTAGTAGAATAGTTTTCTTTACCCATGTAGTAGCTACAGAGTGGGGGAGAAGGAAAAGTAGTACCTTTCTTATATTTCTGAGGTCGGTACCGCAACGGGTACTTCTGCAAACCCACACATTTTCATTTTAATGCTACTATTATTTTTCTCATTGTCCTTAACATCTAACGCATATATGTTTGTTTTCCCTGATGTACTTCCACTGCAAGTGTAACTTCCACTGCAAGCAGTCAACTGAATGGGAGGCAAATATAAGGATTCTCTTTCTGACACAAAGATGCTCTAAAACCACAGGCAATTTGATTAATCCTTCTCTGCTTCTGTTTTTCCTTTTATCACATTTCCTTTGCATTAGAAACATTTATCTGGAATAATACTTACTTCATCTTGTTCCAGCTGATCTTCCCACTAGAACTGCTTGCTCTAATGCCTTATTATAATACAGGTGAACAATAGCTCTTACATACCAAGAAAGAATTTAAGGTGAACTTCCATTTTAGGAAGAAACCAACCTCCTCCTTTAACAACAAACAAATAAACAACAAAAACGTCCCTTCCCCCTAAAACTTAGCATCAGTTATTCATTTTTAAATATGAAACTGCACAGAAAAATCAGACCTGGAAACCTGACCTTGAATCTTTCCAGGGATGGGGCGTCTACCATCTCCCTGGGCAACCTGTGCCGATGTTTCACTGCCCTCATTGTGAAAAATTTCTTCCTTCTCTCTAGTCTAAATCTACCCACGTGATAACCTTCATCTAAACTATACCAATTTCAATGAATTTACATTGCTGTTTGCAGTTATTTGGAGCGACTGAGACAGTGAGGGAGCCAGACCATGTCACCCAGATGAGGAATGTGGTGGAGGTCACTCAAGTTTCCTCCTGCCAACTGAAATAAGAATCCCCTCCTTTCCACAGATGGATGTGGTCAGCCAGCTGCCTGCAATTGTGGGCTGTTACACTCACCCAATCACATCAGCTTGCACTGCCTGTTAAGAATTAGCATTCTTTTCTTTGTTGCTAAAGAGAAGAGAGAAGGAATCACGGGCTATAAAATGGAAATTAGTACACTGAGCTCTGTCACAGTGGTCACCATCTGTGTCTGGCAGGCTAGCAGATTCATTTAGCTGGTGGAAACACATGATGCACTGAATTGCAGGAAGGGAGAAGACAGAAACTTGAACCCACCTGAGCCCTGTAAAATTACTTTTCTCCATGATGTGGCAGCTTTGTCATCTTTTACAGTGACTTACGGGTGATAACAAACACCCTCTACGTGGAGTCTAGTCTAACTTTCCTATTGATTTTTCTCAGTCCTGTGTGCTTGTTTAATATGAAAAATGTTGCTCAAAACTCAGTTTGATAATCTTAAAGATGTTATTTACTTTTTGAAAGGTGAGCTGGATTGTGATTAATATGGTGAATAGCTAAAACCTAACAGAGTCAATGCTTCTTTATATCTCACAGTGGTCCAGTCCTGGTGCAGAGAAGAAAGTAACAGTCAAGCCTGAATCAAACACTCTCAGCTTTCATGTCTGTGCAAGTGATTTTGATTTATTTATTTATATCTATATGCAGGCCCCTGTTCAATCACAGGAACTAATGTTCTACTGCATAGAATAGGGGTGAGAAACTCAGCTGTCTGCCAGGTACAACCTGCTTCCCCAGTTCCCCTGCCCCTTTCCAGGGTCAGTCTTGGTCTTCTCAGACACCTGTTCCTTTTGATGGTCAGCTGAGTAACATGGTACGTGTTTTTCTCTGAGTGGATCAGAGGTACTTTTTATAGGGCTGTGTAATGAACACATGACAGTTTCTCTATCTCTTGTTTGCACTAGGAGGTTGTGACAGCATCAGCGTAGCCTGGGAGGAAGAGTACAAGTGAACCATGCCCCCCTATACCTATCCCTCCCCATTTCTCCTCTCCTTTCCTTCTTCCTTCCCCTTTTAACTGAAATTGCATCCCATTAATGCACCAAGACTCTCAATAACTCCCTTAGGAATCACCTTAGGATGTGAGTAGCTACCCATCAAATATCTCTTGTCTCCTTCCACTGGAAATGGGGGATCATTTATCATGAGCCTGCAGAAGATACAGCTTCTCCCTGACAGGTGATGCAAGATGGATCCCAACCCGTGAGTTCTGCCTTTCCTTGCTGGCTCTCAGAAGGGGCTCCAAAGCCCCCTATCAGCCATGAACCTGTTGAAGGAAGTCTGTGTGGAGTCTTTCCTGTAGAAGATACAGGGACAGGAGTTCTTCTTGCTATTGATTTTCAACAGCTCAATCTAAAAGTGTTTTAGGTAGCAGAGATTTACCAGAACTGCAGTTGCTCCTAGTGCTGCTGACTCTCAAAGACAAAGCATCGTTCATTACACACTTCCTCTTGAGATAACAACATACATTTGTCATGTTGTGCAGGAGCCTACAAACACCAGGGCTTGCTTTGATTTTCCTCTTGGCATCCCAGCTGGGCAGTGATATGTTGTCTTGTCATGCTGAACTACCACTTTGTTTTGATGTTTTTTACACCATGACACAATATTTCCCAACATCTTACCTAGAAATTGGAGCTGGGCCTAAATGGATAGAAAAATATTTGTTAAAACATTCTTGTTAAAATGGAAAAATAAAGAAAAAGAAAAAATGAATAAGCCTTTATGTGTTAGTACTCATAAGGGAATTTATCTACAGTGTGGTTTGGTTTCAACTCATAAATTTAAAATAGATGGTAGTTTTTTACACTTTCAAAATGTACAAAATGTATTACCAAAATTAATATAATAAGCCATCTACTCAGTATAGCAAAATTTCTACTGTGTTCCAAATAGGATCAGAAAGAAATTCTGTCTATCTAAAAGACTATTCAGTATTATTTTTTCTTATTGATGCTGGGAGGAAGTTATGATGTGCTTTGTGAATTCTCACCAGAGATGTTTGGCTCTTCAGTCAGGACTCATTCTGCTGAAGGAAGAGAGCACAATTAAGTTAGTAACGTACCAGTGACGCTGTGATGCAGTCATGAAGCACAACAAAAAACCACAATATCTCATGATCACTGATCATCCCTCCTAGAGAACTGCAATTAAAAAACATTGATCGGAGGGGGTTTTGTTAGTTTCCTTCTGTTGTCCCTATTTGCTTTAAAAAGAATAAAATACACATCAGAAGGGTACCAATAGAAAAATGCAACTACAGAATATTTTAGATGATTGAGTCTATTTATTTAGTCCACACTGCTGCAAGCAGTGAAACATGCACAGTGGAGCCTCCACTAGTGTGGACTCTCATCTCAAGATAGTTGTTCTCATTAAACATGTTTCTGTGGATGGAGAAGTCACCATGTTCCCCTCCCACATGGATTCTCTGGTGCTTAAATTACAGTTGTGATTGGGGTTCACCATTCCTTGGGGAGTATGCTAACTTGGATCTTCTTTCATGTATTTCCACAAAACATGAAGAAATTTGGTTGTTTAAATTTAGGTTACTTCCCCCAATCTGGAAAGCAGAAGAATTTCAATCAATTCCCTCCTCTACTTGGTCTCTTGCCCCAGTGACTCGGGATCCCATCTTGCAGGCATTTCCCTCTTGAATTACCTGTTNAAAAAAAAAAAAGACATGAAACAAACAAACCTGAAAGAAACCCTAATTGCTTTTTCAATTGCTTTTTCAACATCTGCCCCACCATCACTCCCCTGCTCTTATTAAAGGTGCTGTCTACAGTCATCGTCTGAAATTATTTGCTACAGCTAATCCCACTGTTCTGTTAATCTCGCAGTTCCCTAGTTATCTCCAAGTTTAGGCCTTCATGTTTCCTAAACTAAAGGCTTTTGCAGCCATTCTGACATTCCTGCCCAGGTGTTGGTCAGCTCTTGTTCTGATTAAGCAAGACGCTTCTGTGTCATCCCATCATATACAAGCTTGTCTTCATCATACCTTTGCAAGTCACTGCTGGTAGAACTCTCTCAGACTGATACTTTGACCGCCTTGCCCTTCTTGGCCCTTCTTTTTGCACTAACTGAACTATCTACCCAGCCTCTTTCAATCAGTAGCACAATGTCAACTCCTGCCTCCACTCCACCCATGATCCGTGATCTACCAGCTTCCACTCGTTGCCATGTGTTTCCCACAACAAATGGAAAATTCATAGCCTCATTCCCCCAAAATACCCTTAAAGTCCATCCGCATTGTGAATGCTACAAAAGACTTAACGACGTTATGCATCCACCTCCTTTGCAGCCTGAATTGTTGCCTTTGTTTTCTTGATTTCCCCATCTCTACCCAGATGTTCAGTTTCAGCTTCACTGTGAGCAATTTTGGGGTAGAGGTTGTCTTTTTGTTGAATATCTGTGCAGTATGTGGAACAACAGGATACTGGCCTATCATCCTGGTGAGGTTTTCCAAGGACTAACAAAGATAGCAATGAAAAGAAGATAATATCTGGGAAAGGTAGATACTGCAGAAAAACAAGTAGAAAAAATGTTTTGAACTCTCTTCGTATTTTCACCTGGGATCAATGACTTCTTATAGACTTCGAGGCCAGAAAGAATCACTTTCATAATCCACATGTTGTATCTTGTGGTGCAAAACTACAAATCTACAGTGTAATTTCAACAAAAAAATCTCATTTTGACTGAAAATTTTCTCTTGATAAAATATGTTAATATTTCACTATCTCTTCCATTAAAATTTGGTGGGTTTGTTTTTTTTTTTTCTCCCAGTTTATATTTTCTGCTGTACCTTTTTCTGCTAGGTGAGAAAGACCATTTCTGGGGAGTATAATACTTCCTGGCATTCAACACTTGTATTTCTGTTCCTAGTCCTGCTATCAACATTTGAATTTCAAAACCTGGACTAAAGAGCAGATTTAAAATTCTACACAGAGGTGGGTCTTGGTGGGTCTTGATTTGCATACTGGTTTTGTCTGTGATTAAGTTAATTTTCTTCATAGTAGCTTGTATGCTACTATGTTTTGGATTTGTACTGAAAAGAGTGCTGATAACACAGGGATGTTCTAGCTATTGCTGAGCAGTGCTTACACAGTGTCAAGGCCTTTTCTGCTCCTCAGGTCACATCACCCCAGCAGTGAGCAGGCTGAAAGGTGCATGAGAAGTGTGGAGGGCACACAGCTGGGACAGCTGACCGAAGAGATATTCCTTACCATAAGATGTCATACTCAGCCATAAGACTGGTGTGTGTGGGAGAAGTTTGCCAGGACTTTTTTAACTTCTGCCCTTCTGATTCTCTTCCCCATCCCACTGGGGGTGTGAGTGAGTGGCTGTGTGATGCTTACCTGCCCACCACGGTTAACCCACAACAATTTGTCCCCAAGGCAGGAAAATAGCTGGCTTAGCCTGCATGGGGCATTTCTACCCCTTCTTCTTCTGCCAAGGTGGATGGGAACTGTGAGATGACAAACGACTGGTTTACCAGTGACCAATGTGAGACTATGCCTTCTGAGAAATCATCCATGAGTCTTCCATTTATTTCCCAGTTCCAGTAACCAAATAATCCAGGGGCTAGCAGTGTGCTAGAAATTAGGTCTACAATTATTAGGGTTAGGGAGACAGTATTTCTGGAGGACACAGAGCCTTACTGGAGCATCACTTACAAGGGACAATCCTGCAGCAAAAAACACATTGTGATTCATATCTTGAATATATATTTTTACATAGATTACAAACAAAAACTGTGGCCTCCAATTAATCCAATTTCAGTGCTTCTAGTTTCCTTAAATCCATGTTAAGTGAAGGGGATCAGGTTTAGAAGGTTTAATTTAGCTTTTTTTTTTTTTTTACCTTGAACTTCATAGTAACTGTTAAATATAAAGAAAATTAAATGAGGATTCAACTGGGTTCAAATATGAAGTGAAGCACCTACATTGGCTACTCGGTTGGAAAGCAGTCTGTCTTCTCAGACTGTGAGAATTTTTTTTGCAAGTGTCCAAAGTCTAACTTGATACGGTTTTGCAATTTATATTTTAAGGTGGGTTTTTTTTGTCTTTTTTGTATATTTTTTTTTTAATCTCAGAACACTTAGCTTCAAACTGGACAGCCTATAAAAACCCATAGCCCCCCAAAAGACTGTTCTAGATGACTAAGAACAGAAGATGGCCCCACATGCGTGTTTCCCTTGAACTCTTGTTCAAGCTCCTGATGCTTTCCCTACCATAACTCCCATACATGCAAGAAACCACCATGTCAAGGTTCACAAGTCTTTTTCTTTTGACCTTCATTCTTTTTGTTATCAGATCCATTCAGGCAGTGCCTGTTCTTCTTTTCCCTCACCCTGTCTGTCTGAATGGCTCATCTGCTGTATCCCTTCTGGCATTTAACTTCTGAATTGTCTGGACAGGGACTCTGCTGTTGTGATTTAGCTTTATAGCATCTGGTCCTAAGGGACTCTGATCCACAGTGATGGTCTTTCAGCATTCCTGCTTTCCCAGTGATTCTGTCTCATATGACAGGTAGCTCAGGAAGTACCTGAAAATATATTAAGCATATAGCCGAATGACGCGTCCCAAGAGAATCTGATTTAAGGCCAACTTTTTGTTTTTACAAAACAAATCATGACAACTCTATACTTTTTTTGTTGAACAGTTCAAGTTAAGGACAAAGAGTCAGCCTAGATTTACCATCTTTGGTTATCTCATGCACAGTCTTCATGTTATTTTTATACAGTTTATTTAGACACGCAACAAATAAAGGTCATTTCCTTCTACTAAGAAGAAGTTTTATTGCTTTCTTTTTAAGAGTGACCTTATTGCTAGTGAAAAGACAGATAAACAGGCAGCTCAGGACTCTGGAATAGTTTATTCTGAAGTTTACCAAGCACAGTATGTATGCCATTGATAGGGCACAAGAAAATGCAAAAAGAATAAGGTAGTTGCACCTGGTGGCTTCTTCAAAGAGATATATCTGAGCCAAGGGGTAAGAACACATACACTTCTGCCTAAATACCCGCTTGTCCATTAACATCCAAGAGAATGGGGGAGAAACAACTGGTAAGGAAGGCTAAGGCAGGAAGCATTGTATTGGTGATGCAAGTGCAGGTGGGGATAGTGACGGGGATGGGAATGATGGCTGTGGGTATATGTTCATGAGGACATAGCTCTGGTGGTGGGAGGCTTGGACACATGCATGGAGTTTTGCCCTAAGAAAAGGGAGTTAGGGTGTAATAATATTTGGGTGGAGAATATGGAGTGTTGACTCCTCTTGTACATGTAAATTGTCCAGAACAGCTCAGAATGGACCTACAGCTGTGGTGGTACTCAGAGAACACAAATCTGAGCAGCTTTTGTTTATGTGCAGTCTTCTTCCAGGCCATGCCACAAGATGACTGAGGAGATTAAGGTGGTTGGTTTATCCCCCGCCCTCTGTGCTGGCTTTGTGGTAGTCCTTGTCTCTATTTTGCACAAGAGATAATGCTGTTACACAAGGATTTAGAAGACAGCTGCTAATCTGCCCCTGTACCATGAAGGTGGCATTACACTTATTTCAGAAAAATAAACAGAAGAGGAGAAGCTGTCACAGGGAAATTGTAACGCAATCTGGCATGAAAGCTGCATCTCACTCCTGCAGGAGATGGCTCTGCAAAACCAGGATACTTGAATTAAGAGAGTGCTAGAACATCTGAAATATTTAACACTAGGCAACTTTTAAAATTAAAACTAAGAAAAAAGGTATATTAAAAGAAGTGCCATGAAGACACACAGAAAGACTGCTACTTTTAAGTATCCTTTGGGTTAAGTGAAATACAGAGTTTCATACAATGGGATATTTTAGTGTTAAAACCAAAAAGGAATGAAATAAATACTCGATGTCAGAATTTAAAAAAAAAAAGAAAGAAAGAAAAGGTATCCAAGAAGCCGTCCGAGAATGACCTCTTCCATGTTGGGTTTTATTTTTCTTTGAAAGCCTTTTTCAAATAGTAGTGTTGAGATCATATTCCTTCCTCCCTCCAAATAAGACTTAACTATAAAAATTTGTTCTACAGTCGTTCACTGCAGCCCCAGCATTGTATCTGCATACCTTGCAATGACTGTGACATTGTGTAACATGTGAAGAACCTTAAGAGCGAAGTAACCTGTAAGCAAAAGGGTTGGTTGGAAAAATCTGCACCGAGATCTTCCCTGTCCCACAGGTTAACATCTATATACTTGGTGAGAATTACAATGACCAGAAACATATCACTTGCTGTTTGATGACTACATCCTTGGCAGGGAAATTTCCTCTTTATCTTTACAGATTAGCTGGAATAGTGGAATTTCTAGAAAAGGATGAATCTTCACAAAATGAAATAAGAAGTTGTTTCACATGTTATTACTTTTATGTATGAAAAAATAGAAGTATTAATAATATTTGCACAGTAAGATTATAGTAAATTATACATGAGGTGGATCTTTTACAAAAGGATCCTATGAACCTTTAAAAAAAGCCAGAGAATAGATTTACTATGAAAGTAAACAAAAAACCCAATCTTTTTCAAAATAATTATTTTGGAGTCAAGTGACATAATCTGCTGAACTGAAGCCTGAAAAAGTCAGTTTTGTATGAAAAGTGACACAATCCATACAGAGGAGTGTCACAATCAAATTTCTCTGTTCTGTACATAGGCACATTCGAATTTGTTCAACAAAATACAGTACAGGAGGTCCTGCAAAGCAGAACTTCTTTGCAATTTCCATGGCATTGAACCCAGTAGACTGATGATTTAAACAAGCTATCTGGATTTCCAAGTAGATATGTAATCAGAATGGAAATGCACTGGAAATTTTTTTATTCATGCTACACTGGATTTATCTCACCATAAAGACACTTTGCAATGTCCTTTTCTCAGGATCAGTGCTGAAATGTCATTCTAGCTAATGCTTTGCATAAAAAAGGGCATACTCTATGAAACGTGAAGTTGGTTCTCCTACCAGTTAAAAGAATCAGCCCTGATGAAGCATAAAATGATAAAGAATACAAACCCACATATTCTTGTCTTGGAAATGTCAGTAGTGGCTTTTGCTTTGTGGGTGTGAAGAGGGGTGGGAGAAGCTATTTTACATTGCCTAATTAAATAAAAGGAAAATGGACATGCTGGCAGCAGCTGTAAGGCAAGGATGTTGTAGATGGGCATTGCCTGCTAACCTCAGTCCCTGCCCGTATTACATTTTGAGAACTGTTGCCTGGTAATGGCTAAGAAGATGGTAAGTTGTAATTGCTGCTACTGATTGGAGAAAGATTGCAGATTCAATTTGTTTGTACTAAAATAACAACAACAATACTAATATTGCTTTTTGCCTTATCTTACCCTTACTTCCCTGCTTGTGCTACTTGTAGCTAGTGTTTAAGTGAAGAAGTGATACCAATCAACGTAACAAAAGTACTGCAAATTCCTACCTGGACACTCCTAAGTCAGTTTAAATCAAACTTATTTCACATTAAGGCAGCTAGGAGTAGTATCTGGTGAAATGCTAACATTGCTGTTTTGCAGTGCAGTAGAGAAGTCAATGCAGGTGCACATCAATTCGGCACAGTCAGTTTATAGGTGTTGCCGAATGTATGCCTGGGCTCACATCTGAGCCGTGTAAGACTGTAGTGCCTTTTGGTGGAAGGTGGCTGCCCTTTTAGCTGAGCTGTGTAATTCATTCTGTGAAACCTGATGAAGTTCAACAAG
>VZSF01010245.1:0-61266 GCA_013398295.1 Chionis minor | reverse complement strand
ATATAAATATAAATATAAATATGCTTCTTTTAAATAAAATAAGTCTTTTCTACTAAAGCTCATTAATATCTGGTGGAAAATGGCTAGTAAATTCAGTTTCTCATCTGTGTACACCAGTTGAATTGAAATATAAGGAAACAATCTTGCTACAGTACAAGAGCCCTTTCTATACTGCAAATGAGGATGCTTGGAAGTGTTTGTTGTGATAATGTTTCTAAAGTTTTAACCTTTATCTCTCTGGTTTATATCATGAGATGTTTCAATGAACCAAGGATTTATTTTTGGAAAAGTTCATGCGAGTGACTCAAGTTATACTGATAGTCATCATCAAGTCAAATAGAATCATAGAATCACCTAGGTTGGAAGAGACCTTTAACATCATCAAGTCTAGCCATCAATNCAAGTTATACTGATAGTCATCATCAAGTCAAATAGAATCATAGAATCACCTAGGTTGGAAGAGACCTTTAACATCATCAAGTCTAGCCATCAATGTAACACTGCCAAAACCACCACTAAACTGTGTCCCTAAGCACCATATCTACCTGTCTTTTAAATACTTCCAGGCACAGCAATTCCACCACTTCCTGGGCAGCCTGTTCCAATGTTTGATGATCCTTTTGGTGAAGAAATTTTTCCTAATATGTAGTCTAAACGTCCCCTATTGCAACTTGTGGCCAGTTCCTATTGTCCTGTTGCTTGTTACTTGGGAGAAGAGATCAGCTCCCACCTCTCTGCAACCTCCTTTCAGGTAGTTGTAGAGACAGATAAGGTCTCCCCTGAGCCTCCTCTTCTCCAGGCTAAACCACCCCAGTTCCCTCAGCTGCTCCTCATAAGACTTGTTCTTCAGACCCTTCACCGTCTTTGTTGCCCTTCTCTGGGCTCCAGTACCTCAATGTCTTTTTTGTCGTTAGGGGCCCAAAGCTAAACACTATTCAAGGTGAGACCTCAATAGTGCGGAGTACAGGTGGATGATCACTTCCCTAGTCCTGCTGGCCCCACTATTCCTGATGCAGGCCAGGATGCTTTTGACCTTCTTGGCCACTTGGGCACACTGCTGGCTCATCTTCAGCCAGCTATCGACAAACACCTCCAGGTCCTTTTTGTCACAACTGCAATGGCAGCTTGAGCTCTAATGAAGGAAGAAATAGAACAAAATTAATATAATTTATTTAATAGAATTTTTGATATATATATTTTTAAATATCTGGAAGTGTTTGGCTGCATGGATAAATATTTGAAAAATAGTCTACACTCGTAGATTAGACACGTTCAGGGCAGTTTTCTGGCTTTGCATGATTGGTAGTAGAACTTTATCCTTTAAAATAAGCTGAATTTGTTCTAAGTGAGTAATGATCCTTTGTCTATACTAACTCACAGTCAGTGGTCAGGACTTCTTTGGGCTATTGACCAAAGAATTGGTCAATACCACATTGATAAGAAGCAGTTCCACAAGTGCAACAGCATCAAGGACTGAGTTCTTATGCCCACATAAGTCTTCTTGAACTGTTTAATTTTTTTGGTATAAATGTAGTTTATATGTCTCTAGGAGGTTAGCACATCCATATGTCAAAAGTGAACAACCATTTGTTAGCATGTGCCTGTCGTAGATTAAGAACAAAAGCAGAATGTCAATGTTCTGGAAAACATCTACAAACATAATATCACAGGATCATGGGATCATTAGGTTGGAAAAGGCCCTTAAAATTGCCAAATCTGACTGCAAATGTAACCAAGTCCATCACTAAACCATTTTCCTAAGTGCCACATCCACACATCTGAAATATCTCCAGCGACAGTGATTCCACCACTTCCCTGGGCAGCCTTTTCCAATGCTTGATAATCCTTTCAGTGAAGAAATTTTTCCAAATATTCATCCTAAACCTCCCCTGGTTCAACTTGAGGCTGTTTCCTCTTGTCCTATCTCTTGTTACTTGGGAGAAGAGACTAACACTCATCTCACTTACAACCTCCTTTCAGGTAGTTGTAGGGAGCGATAAGGTCTCCCTTGAGCCTCCTTTCCTCAAGACTAAAAGAACCCAGTTCCCTCAGCTGCTCCTCATAAGACTTGTTCTCTGGACCCTTCACCAGGTTCATTGCCCTTCTTTGGACATGCTCCAGAATCCCAATGCCTTTGTCGTAGTGAGGAGCTCAAAACTGAACACAGTATTTGAGGTTGGGCCTTGCCAGTGCTGAGTACAGGGGGGTGATCGCTTCTCTACTCCTGCTTACCACAGGATTTCCGATACAAAGTTGTTATTGGCCTTCTTGGCCTCCTGGGCACACTGCCAACTTGTATTCAGCTTTTGAACAATCGGCCGACTGTCAACCAAAACATACTTAACAGCATTTAGGCCAGATCTTAAAGTAACATAATTATGAATCATTGTTCAATTATGGTACTAATTCCTGAATAAAATAAGCATCAGTGTGCCAATCCTAGTAATTTTTGATTTCTAGCCTTGATCAGACAACTCATTTCATGGATAGGTCTTCACAAAATGTATTTTCAGAGCAAGCATAGTTGAAAATGTTTACTCATTACTGTAATTTCTGGTTAATTTTTTTATTTGCAGTGATTTTCTCTTTAATATGTCTTTTTCCTACTTGTAAATTTTTCTTTCAGTACTTCATTGGTGTGACCTTTGCTTTATTGCTGCTATCGAGGACGATTATTTTCTCCTGCATAGGTACTGATCCTTCTGTTCTTTCTTCAGAAGAAATAAGCTTTAAAGGATTTTAGAGGCATCAGCAAAACCAACACTAACCATCTACCAAGCCAATGACTTTTCTGACTACCCATTTCTGAACAACAATATTTCTGCATTTTCGTGGTGTGAGACACTGCATTGGTGATAACTAACATTGCTGACACCACCAACACAACAGATGTTTGTCTCAATATTAATATGGCAGGAACACCATCAATGGACTCCACCAACAGATGTTTATCTCAACATTATTACAGCAGCAAAACCATCAACGGACACCACCACCACAGTCTGTTTATCATGACACTGCTGATAACACCAATGACAGGAAAACCAAAACCAAACACCACAGTCTGCTTATCACATCCTGCTGACACCACCGAAACAGATGTTTGTCTGCAGGAAAACCACCAGCAGACTCAGGACCTGGGAGACTGAGGGGCCTGGAGACCCCCTGGGAACAGTATTGAACATGCGCACCACCACCAGGTGAAAGGTGTGGTTAAGTAGAACAGCTCGTGAGGACCCTATAAAAGAACAGAACCAACCAACATCAGATGGAATGTTCTCTCACCGGACTTGAAACTAATTGGACGGTCAGGACACCACAGCTCTAGGATGGTAGCTTTTGCTGTGAACTCCTTCGTTCTCTCCGCTTTCTTTCTTTCCTTCCCTCCTCTCTTTATCTCTCGCTCACTCCTTTGCATTTGCAAACTTGTTGACAGGCAAATAAAGTTCCTTGGCACTTGACTCTGTTTTGAGTCTTAATTCTGTTCCTGAGAATACGAGCAAAACCTCACTCTGGTCTTTGACCAGCACGTGATGCCTGGCTCATACAAAGAAGTAAAGATCAAAATCTTTACAGCTTCCTTCCTCCCTACATTAAATACACGGTTGGGATAGAGGAAAATCATTATTATTGTTTCATACATAGAGAACGAAAGCATGAAGGAGCTAAGTGATTTGATTGAGATAGATTATGAACATGATTATGGAAGAGATGGTAAGTGAAACCTAGGAGTATTCCTGGTTTTGTTTGGGTTTGGTTTTTTTCCCTTTTCCTGCTGTGGGATTTGGTTAATGAGGTCTCTGTGCTCAAAGAACAATTAAGACTGGCCTTGCTACCTCTTGGGCAGGCTGGAGGAGTGGAGACTCGCCTGGCTAGCACAGAATGCAGATAAGGAGGAGGCCCTGTGTAGGCAGGACAGCCCTGCTTTTTGTCAGTAAAGACAAGATAACAGGAACTTGTATAGTTCTTTGTTCTTCAAAAGGCTCGTGTGCCCCATGACTGACCTCTGCCTCACTACTTGTGAAATGTGTATTTCAAGTTGACACCCCTGTATATGCTAATGAAGATTCTCGAGATCATGCTAAGCATTTATGACTATAGCACTCGTCTCTCCACTGAAATCATACTATACATCACCTAGGGGAGGGAAACCTCTTAATTTTTGGGATAAAAAGATGGAGAAAANCTGTTTCCTCTTGTCCTATCTCTTGTTACTTGGGAGAAGAGACTAACACTCATCTCACTTACAACCTCCTTTCAGGTAGTTGTAGGGAGCGATAAGGTCTCCCTTGAGCCTCCTTTCCTCAAGACTAAAAGAACCCAGTTCCCTCAGCTGCTCCTCATAAGACTTGTTCTCTGGACCCTTCACCAGGTTCATTGCCCTTCTTTGGACATGCTCCAGAATCCCAATGCCTTTGTCGTAGTGAGGAGCTCAAAACTGAACACAGTATTTGAGGTTGGGCCTTGCCAGTGCTGAGTACAGGGGGGTGATCGCTTCTCTACTCCTGCTTACCACAGGATTTCCGATACAAAGTTGTTATTGGCCTTCTTGGCCTCCTGGGCACACTGCCAACTTGTATTCAGCTTTTGAACAATCGGCCGACTGTCAACCAAAACATACTTAACAGCATTTAGGCCAGATCTTAAAGTAACATAATTATGAATCATTGTTCAATTATGGTACTAATTCCTGAATAAAATAAGCATCAGTGTGCCAATCCTAGTAATTTTTGATTTCTAGCCTTGATCAGACAACTCATTTCATGGATAGGTCTTCACAAAATGTATTTTCAGAGCAAGCATAGTTGAAAATGTTTACTCATTACTGTAATTTCTGGTTAATTTTTTTATTTGCAGTGATTTTCTCTTTAATATGTCTTTTTCCTACTTGTAAATTTTTCTTTCAGTACTTCATTGGTGTGACCTTTGCTTTATTGCTGCTATCGAGGACGATTATTTTCTCCTGCATAGGTACTGATCCTTCTGTTCTTTCTTCAGAAGAAATAAGCTTTAAAGGATTTTAGAGGCATCAGCAAAACCAACACTAACCATCTACCAAGCCAATGACTTTTCTGACTACCCATTTCTGAACAACAATATTTCTGCATTTTCGTGGTGTGAGACACTGCATTGGTGATAACTAACATTGCTGACACCACCAACACAACAGATGTTTGTCTCAATATTAATATGGCAGGAACACCATCAATGGACTCCACCAACAGATGTTTATCTCAACATTATTACAGCAGCAAAACCATCAACGGACACCACCACCACAGTCTGTTTATCATGACACTGCTGATAACACCAATGACAGGAAAACCAAAACCAAACACCACAGTCTGCTTATCACATCCTGCTGACACCACCGAAACAGATGTTTGTCTGCAGGAAAACCACCAGCAGACTCAGGACCTGGGAGACTGAGGGGCCTGGAGACCCCCTGGGAACAGTATTGAACATGCGCACCACCACCAGGTGAAAGGTGTGGTTAAGTAGAACAGCTCGTGAGGACCCTATAAAAGAACAGAACCAACCAACATCAGATGGAATGTTCTCTCACCGGACTTGAAACTAATTGGACGGTCAGGACACCACAGCTCTAGGATGGTAGCTTTTGCTGTGAACTCCTTCGTTCTCTCCGCTTTCTTTCTTTCCTTCCCTCCTCTCTTTATCTCTCGCTCACTCCTTTGCATTTGCAAACTTGTTGACAGGCAAATAAAGTTCCTTGGCACTTGACTCTGTTTTGAGTCTTAATTCTGTTCCTGAGAATACGAGCAAAACCTCACTCTGGTCTTTGACCAGCACGTGATGCCTGGCTCATACAAAGAAGTAAAGATCAAAATCTTTACAGCTTCCTTCCTCCCTACATTAAATACACGGTTGGGATAGAGGAAAATCATTATTATTGTTTCATACATAGAGAACGAAAGCATGAAGGAGCTAAGTGATTTGATTGAGATAGATTATGAACATGATTATGGAAGAGATGGTAAGTGAAACCTAGGAGTATTCCTGGTTTTGTTTGGGTTTGGTTTTTTTCCCTTTTCCTGCTGTGGGATTTGGTTAATGAGGTCTCTGTGCTCAAAGAACAATTAAGACTGGCCTTGCTACCTCTTGGGCAGGCTGGAGGAGTGGAGACTCGCCTGGCTAGCACAGAATGCAGATAAGGAGGAGGCCCTGTGTAGGCAGGACAGCCCTGCTTTTTGTCAGTAAAGACAAGATAACAGGAACTTGTATAGTTCTTTGTTCTTCAAAAGGCTCGTGTGCCCCATGACTGACCTCTGCCTCACTACTTGTGAAATGTGTATTTCAAGTTGACACCCCTGTATATGCTAATGAAGATTCTCGAGATCATGCTAAGCATTTATGACTATAGCACTCGTCTCTCCACTGAAATCATACTATACATCACCTAGGGGAGGGAAACCTCTTAATTTTTGGGATAAAAAGATGGAGAAAATGACTGTCAAATTGGGAGAGAAGAATCTTGACACCTGATGGACCAGCTGACTGTCTGCGTTCTCTTCCTCCACCCCAGGCAGGGACGCTGCCTTGGGTAAGTGCTGCGCCTTTCACCCTGTGGTAAATGCTACCCCCAGGTTGGTTTTTTTTTGTTTGTTTGTTTTTTGCTAGCCATATTAACCTTAAGTAGTAGGGCTACTCTAGTCAGTGAATTTGTCAATGGCAATCTCGAATGTGTTCTTCACTCTCAATAAATAACTAATTTTGATTTTTATGAATCTGACTCAGTGAAAGTCCTTTGCTGGGAGTCTGATTGAGGAATCAGTGAAAGTCCTGGGACTCTGACAAATATCAAAACTACATTCCTTTTAACGTGACACCTGTCAAAGGAAAATCCTGTCCTATTTTCGTATGTATTCCCCTTCTGCTTCTTATTTTATCTTTATAGTGTAAAGACCTTAGGATATGGACAATTTAAAACTTCCACACTGCTTTGCACAGCATGGTTCTCTTTGAGCAGCATCTTCTAGAAGCACATTTCTAGATGGCATAGAATGTATCATAAATAACTAAAGCACAATAAAATTTGATACAGAGCCTAAATAAAGTAATAAATTGCTGCCCAACCAGATTCTGTAAAGCTGCAAACCTTCCCACTGGTACAAATTCTCAGGATCTGAAAAAAAATGTTATTGCTTAGAGTTGTGGAATTCTTCTGCTGACTATAAGTGTTCAGCATTCATTTAAAAAGTAAGCCAAACTACATCATAAATTTTTCAAGGAGACAATGGAAACATGGAATTTATGATGACTGACTGTTGCTGAATGTTGATCCTATAGATCTGTATTTGTCATTTCACTTATGCAAAGTCATTTTTCAGTTTTTCATGGCTGGCTGACGTGCCAGTGGAAAAATCACTCTGAAATAACACATATCAGAAATGTTGCACAGGGAACTGGGAGCTCATTTAACAGACTTCACAAAATATTGCACCTTCTTGTACTGAACATAAGTGCGAGAGTATTTCTTATTTGCCTTTTAAGTCAATTGGCACTTTGTCTGAACAGGAACCATAGTGTTAGGCTGTGAGGGAATATCATGAATGTTAAAGATGCTGCTGACTATGCAAATTTGTCACGAAATGAGTGATTATGGATCCTACACAGCTATGAGGTAGCAGCAATTTAAGATTTATTAACAGTATGACAGTAAATCACAAAATTAGATTGTATGATTTTAACAATATTTAATGATCAGCCAATTATCAGAACAATTTAATAAAATTTGCTATAATCAACACAGTGACTTAGTTAAAAATTCAAAATGGAAAGGTTCACAGAAGACTTACAACAGAGTTTCCTAGATCAAATCACACAAACACAATCACAAGACTTACAGCAGTTTCCTAAATCATATCACACACACACAAAAACACACACAGAAACATAGAGTTTAACCTATGATCAAGAATTTCTCTCCTTGTAAATTGTAGTAAATTATTGGTACCAAATGATCTTTGAAACCTTGTGAAATCTGATTGTAGTGAATTACTCACTATTCTCTTTTATCAGTGTTTGTCAGTAGGTGATCTTTGAACCTTTCTTCTTCGTTGGCATCTATCAGCAGATGATCTTTGAAAATCTCACAAAATCTACCCTGAGAGGTGTTCCAACTGAAGGGGATGTACTGGGTGACAGCCTGCTGTGATCCCAGAGAGTTCAAAGGATCTCACTTAGGATTGCTATTTATAGGATTATGAAATGATTGACTTTGGTCAGTGTGTTTCCATTTTGGTCACAATTCTTGTCAGGTAATACTGGTACCTTCCAAAGCAGACTATGATCCAGCAGGATCATAGCAGCAGCAGTTCTCAGGTATGGTTCCCAGGCAGAAGGAGTTTCAGGTATGGTTACGGAGTACCTGTCATCCCAAATCACTGTACTTGTAACTAGGACAAGAAAGACTAGCCTGTCCCCACTCACTGCACTTGTAACCGAGATAAGAAAGCAACAGATCATCCCAGCTCATTGCACTTGCACAAGACAATAACACAATGTTGCCTGCTCCTGACATCACAATGTGGCCCAGAGGGTCTGCACCACCACAGGTAATTTCAGTTTCTGTTAGCACATGTGAAGATTTTCTTTAAAGGCAGTGAGCTACTCTCATTGGCTTTTACTAAACAATAAATAAATTGTCTATTTCAAACGTTCTTGAATAGCATAAAAGCATTGAATCACTCCTTTAGCTGTTCCACTGAAAAATATTTAATTCTTGTCCTCTGTTGAATTTATCTAAAGAAGGGTTATCAATTTTCTTTTCAGTTACACTTTGCTTAGGGAATATTTTCCAGTGCTCTTCTAGCTTGAGCTATACTTGAAGGTTTTGTTACCATAATTACATCAAAAAAGACTGCGAAAAATCATTTTTCTGTCAAGTGCATTTTTGCTGGAAAGTAACAGTTTGAGTAAAGAATGTGACAGAAAAAAAGAATTTTTAATAGTTAACCAGTTTTATGCAGGAAGCTGGTGTGAGCTATACTAATGAATACATCCCTTTGATGATCAGATTTGTTGGCATGGCAGCTAACAATCACCCTCTAATAAAAGTAAGGTGTCGTTTCTACACTTTTTAGGTCTCCTAACCAGTTGCTTGCATGCTTCTTGGGAATTTTTTGGCTTTGTTTGTAGCAATAAATTCAAGCTGGTATTTTGTTTTCTTTCAATGTAAAGTGAGAGGATTTTGTTTACAAGAGGCATTTGTGAAGAATCCTTTTGGATTTCCTGGCCAATTCCCTAGACCTTTTCCAGTATTAGCTGTAGATTTGGTTTGTTACACTCTGTCTGCCAGGGAAAATGAGGTAGGCATTTCCAGCAGTCTCCCCTTGGCCTGAAGCACCTTGTCAAACAGGTGTCAAATGAGTAATGATGCAAAAGATACTCAGACAGATGTAAGCTGTATGATATGGGAGGCTATATTCAAGTTCAAAAAAAAGCACTGGAGTTAACGGGAAAGGTGTGCATACACTATGAGACCAGGATGACTTTCTGACTCAGGGACTGAGATACTGTTGTAGAGTCCACACATATGTTCAAAGTCCTGAATGAAGGAGGGACTAAATTAAGGCAGTAGGGTGAGGCATCAGTGATGTTGATACTACTGATTAAAGCACATATATGCAGTATTCAAAAGGAGAAGATTTCTCTATTGATGGAACTTGGAAATGGCTCCTACTACATTCATCATGGATCATTGGATCTCTTTTTTCTTAAAAAGAGTCTAATAAAGTCAGAGGCTTCATACAATGCTAGTATCTCAGTTTATACGTGATCTGTTCAATGCAATTTCATTGAATTTTGTTTATAGTGAGAGATTAATATTTGCCTGGTACTACATTAGAAAATGAAGTTGTGCACACATATTAAGGAAAGTGTTATCATTGTTGAACTGTGCTACAGGCAAGGAAATATTCCATGATTTTTTCCTGTAAGAGAAATATGATTTACAGTTTGTTCAGTACAGATTTGATAGAGATCCTGATTTTGAGAAAAAAGCAAACTGGTTCTAAAGTGAGAGATACTGAGGAACTGAAATTAAAGTACTATAAAGTACCCTTTTGAAGAAGAAGTATGAAATCAGAAATGAAATTCAAATGCTTAACTTTGAAAACTTATTGTCATTTTAAACATCTTTCATTGTTGACCGTTTTGAATAGAATCTGTATATCTACACAAATATTAAATATTACAACAACAAACAAAAGCATTATGCCTATTAAAACAATAAAGCATTACTCAACAAAAAAGGGTGTTAAATAGAAGCTCTTTGTTAAGTGGAAAGTAAGCAGGAGAGCTTGAGCAAAAAGCTTAATTCCCTAACAGAAATAGTGTACTATGCAGAACCTATAAGTGTCTAGACCCTCAAGGAGAAGCTAGAACCTCATAACTTTTCTAGTATTTGGACAGTGTCAGGACAAGTGATGTCCACTAATTTTTAATGTACCCAATGAGACTCAAGTGGTAGCCTTGAGTACAGGAACAGCTAATTTCTGGATTCTAATTTGTCTTAACATCATCTGTTTCCTCCATGCCAGCAAACAGGAAAGTTCGGTCTCCAGATCTTCCCACTTTCCTCATTGTAACATGGTCGCACAGTGACTCAAATTAAAATTGTAGGGCAACTAGTCAGTCCACAAGGCAGTCAACCCTAATAATGTAATGGTGGTTCTACACTCCTATAGCACAAAATTTTCCCAGGGTGCGTAGCTAAATGAGAAAAACTGAAGAATTTACAGTTATAATTTATTAACTACTGCATTTATTATTCTTCTCATTACGTAAGATCAGGTAATGAATATATGAAATTAAAAGGCAATATACACGTATTATGTCTTTAACCTCTGAATGCTAGGAAGCCTCAATGTGTTCATACATATTTTTGCAAAGACCTGGTAGATTCATAGATGTCACCATAACGCTATGGTATAAGCACTAGTGTAGGATATTTTCTTTTGCTTTTTCATTAAGAGTTTTATTTAAACACATTAACAGTGATTCTGTCAAATCAGAATCAGCTGTGTACAGCTGAAGAAAACAAAACAAAATTTAAAAAGCCCTGCTTCTACTTATTACAGGGAAAAATTATAGGTTGTGTTTGTTTGTTTGTTTCTTTTTAAAAGGAGAGACAGTTAAAAGAAAGCTTCATTTTTTTTCTTTTATTTTTTTTCTTACTCATTTGAATCCTCATTATGCTTTCCAACAGGGATCAAGAGGTGAAGATGGAGAAGAATTTTCAAATCTTAAGATTAGTGTTGTTGTTTCTTCTCTCAGGAAATTAACCTATTACACTACACTATTACTTTGCACTTAGGTGTTTATGATTTCCCTTGTCCATAAAATAATATGTTGGTCAACTTTATGCAGTTTTTGGTAGAAAGAGTACAGTATTATATTCTTGTTAAAACAGAAGGCAAGACAGAAGACAGAAAGTGACGTAGTGTCTTATTGAAGACCACTGTATTAGTCACCAAAGAGTCCATATAAAAGAATTAGACTAGATCATGAATTTTCATCCTAATGAATAAATTTCACTCAGAAATTACACCTACTGTGGGTACTGAGTAATCAAATCATAAAACACAAAGCCACAGGGAACTAAAACTTTGTGCATTGTAATACAAAAGAACTGGTTGTATTACAACTGAAACTAGAATATTTGTTTTACTTGAAAAATTATTTTTAATAAAAAATCTGAAATAATTGTTTTCAGAACTCAGAACTCTTTTTAAATTCAACCAAAAAAATTCTACTAAACAAATATATGCTAAAGTTAGAATTTTACCATTTTAAATTAATAAGAACCTAACCAAATTACACACTTTTTAAAATTTTACTTTTCCAGATTATATTCTTCGTTTAGTTTGAAAGTGTGCTAGGGAATATACATAGTCAAAATAAAATTACTAAAAAATACCTCCACGAAGATTAGTGTGAGAGATCCTAAGAACAGAGACTAGAACTGTTTCATAGAGGTTTCCACACTGGTTGAAATGAATACTAAACATCTCAGTAACTGCAACTTTGAGTTTTAAGCCTGATTTCTGCTCCTGATAGCCTATACACATATTAAACTCCTGAAATAATTTCTTTTCACTGTTTATTCATGTTGCTTTGTTGTCATTTCTCTGGTTTTATAGGAATTTATATACCATGCTAAAATATCAGTAAGTGGATTTGATATATTTGAAAAAACACTGAAGTTCATTCATGTTAAGTGTATTTCAACCTGCAAATCTGATGCTCAAAGAGAACCCCAAGTATATGGTATGTATCTAATCATTTGTATCTTTAAATTCTGAGTCTTTACAGAGACCCATGGTTATTACATGTACATTTCATATTATTTTGAAAAACCACAAGACAAAATATTTGCAGCATTAATTAACTGAGACAGAAAAGTTATCTGGGAGGCAGAAGACTGTCTCAGGTGAAAGCAGAGTATTTTAAATTATTTTTTACTTGTTTCTGAGGAGAAATTTTCAAGTTACCAGAAGGAGAAAACATTCCACCTTCTTTTCTTTACTGTTAATTTCCTCATTTTTAAATGTAACGAGTCTCTGCATAAGTTGTTAGGGAATTTTATATTGTACCCTTTGAGGTGAATTAAGCACACATTTGTGTTTAGATATAAAAAAACCCTCAAAAACCAGAAAACACAAAAACAAACAAAAAAAGAAAAAGAACATGTCTAACAGAGTACTACCACCATAAGTGGTTCAACTAGGAGACAGTAAAAATGCAGCATGAGACAACAGCTCGTGTAAAATTGCACCAGCAATAATACTGTGAGTATGGTGTGCCTCAGCTTGGCCTTGGGTCTATCCTCCAGCCCAGCTCTGCTGCCTAAAGGTGGCCCCTGAGCACCAGAATGGTTACAAGACACCTTATCTCATCACCAAGGGAAATTTCTTTCCCTCACAGACAGTCTTTCTGTCTCCAGCATTGCTGCTTTGAGCCAGTTTAACCCCTTTTGCAATCAAGCATTATTTCCCCTCATGCCAGATCATTCTTTCATCAGAAGTTACCACTGTTGAGCAATTACAATCTGAATATCCCCTTCAACATAAATGTCCAAAGAAAAGTAAAAAGAAAAAAAGTAAAAAACCTTTATATTTCTTACTAAAGGAACTCCTACTGACTTCAAAGTATTTTCAATCAGGTCTAAAGCATTATACCTGGAAGTCTTGTTAACATAGAAGCACATGATTTGATAAAGTTGAAAGGTTCTCTCTTTATCAAGAAACCTAAAAATCATGAATGCATTTTAGATATTTCAGGATATGTGTAAACCAAAACACATAGCAACAGCTCTGAACAACAACACCCTAATGTCTATTGAAAGCTACTATACAAAATTCACCAGCTACTGTAGTTCACTTGTGCATAGGAATGGCAGATGCTTCTCAGAATGGCATTTCACTCACATCATTGTGGGAAAATAAATGATTTTGGATTGGATGAAAGATCTTGTTAAAATAGCTTTTTTCCAAAATTAAACTACTATGGTTAGGTAGATATGAATAAGTTGTGGTTTAAAATAGGGTAATTTTTTAGTATTTTGTAATTTAATTATTTTTTTTTACATTACGTGATAAAATAGTAATGATGCACACAATGACTTAATGGCTTAGTATGATCTAATGAGTGAAAATACAAATTTTTTAAATACCAAAAGGTGCTGCTGCACTGACAGGAACATATTTTTGCATCAAGGTTTATCTGACATACATTGCATATTCAATATATCACAGTCTAATTCATTCATTCCAGCATTGTTATTATATCATGCTGGTATGTCATTTTTAGTATCTTGTTGCTTGCTGAACAATCATGCAAGCTCACAATATTTTTCTAAAACCACTGTTCAAACCAGTTGAAAATGAAATATCGATGGTCAAAATATTTTCCTGCAATGATAACTTTTGGAAATTTGATGGCTCACAAAAAAAGACATCTTTCAGTTCTGTGGAGAAATCTTTAAATAGCTCTTGTGTATATTTTCATCACATTCTTCATAGAAGAAGAGAGAGATTTTTAGAAAACATACATTCCCTTTCAAAGTCATGCTTTATTATTAATATGAATTTGATTTTTTTTTTTAACACAAGTATACCTGAACAGAAGCATTTTGCTCAACTATCAGCCTCTCCCCACAAAAGACAATAATTTCTGATTTCTGTATTAAACAGGGAGTTTCTGTTCACTAGAAACGAGGGAAGCTCATGAATAAAACTGGTAACCAGCAACTTTTAGGTAAGTCACAACCTATTTTAATTTGACATTTAGTTCAACCAAATCTGACACAGTGTTTTAGATGGAAATAGAATCATAGATTCATACAATGGTTAGAGTTAGAAGGGAACTTAAAGATCATCCAGTTCCAAACTCCTGCCATGGACAGGAACACTGTCCACCAAACCAGGTTCATCAAAGCCTCATCCAACCTGGCCTTGAACGTTTCCAGGGATAGGGCCTCCACAGCTTCCCTGGGAAACNTTTTTTTTTTAACACAAGTATACCTGAACAGAAGCATTTTGCTCAACTATCAGCCTCTCCCCACAAAAGACAATAATTTCTGATTTCTGTATTAAACAGGGAGTTTCTGTTCACTAGAAACGAGGGAAGCTCATGAATAAAACTGGTAACCAGCAACTTTTAGGTAAGTCACAACCTATTTTAATTTGACATTTAGTTCAACCAAATCTGACACAGTGTTTTAGATGGAAATAGAATCATAGATTCATACAATGGTTAGAGTTAGAAGGGAACTTAAAGATCATCCAGTTCCAAACTCCTGCCATGGACAGGAACACTGTCCACCAAACCAGGTTCATCAAAGCCTCATCCAACCTGGCCTTGAACGTTTCCAGGGATAGGGCCTCCACAGCTTCCCTGGGAAACCTGTTCCAGTCTATCACCACCCTGACAGTAAAGTATTACTTCTTAATATCTAATCTAAATCTGCTCTTTTTCAGTTTAAAACCCTTACCCGTCATCCTATCGCTACACTCCCTGATAAAGAGTCCCTCCCCATCTTTTCTGTAGGCCCCATTAAGTGCTGGAAGGCTGCTATAAGATCTCCCTGGTGCCTTCTCTTCTCCAGGCTGAACAAGCCCAACTCTCTCAGCATGTCTTCATAGGAGGGGTGCTCCAGCCCTGTAATCATCTGGACTCACTCAAACAGGTTCCAAACAGGTCCATATAATTCAGGAAGGATTTGAGCCACCATACAGAGCCACCA
The DNA here is from genome assembly GCA_013398295.1 of Chionis minor. NCBI lineage: Eukaryota > Metazoa > Chordata > Aves > Charadriiformes > Chionidae > Chionis > Chionis minor. Next base: position 45,998 of record VZSF01010245.1, on the reverse strand, counting down.
AACGTGCTCATAGTTCCGTTACTAAACTTACTCCTATAGCTGAATTGTTTTAAGTAGGGTAGTGTTGGAGACTTGTACTCTATTTTTTCATCTGAACTGCTAATAAACACATTTAATATGCAAATATAGACAGAAAATTTGCAGGAAGAAAACATGATTATTGATGCTATTTTGTTAAATGCTAATGATACTGTTAGATAAAATAATTTGTATGAAGAAAATAAACATTTTTGTTGCAGAGGAAAGAGTTAACTAAATGGGATAGCAGGAAGAGTTTACCTTTGTGCTGACAATGCTCTTTAAAATCCATGTTGATTCACAAAGGTTTTCTCTCACTGATAGAGAGAAATCACAAGCCTAAATTGTGATTTATTCAGTTAGGACAGTACTCTACCTTATGTCTTTAGAAGGCTTGGCAAACAAGTTTGCAGGCTATAGCTTCTCCCCAAGGGAGACTAGAGGGTTTATAATATAAAACATGAGATTCCTGATGTGAACAGTTTCAAACTGTTTCTCTTGAAGTTATGGAGAATAAACCAAAAGAATGATTTATACAATATATTGAAGCCATTGCTGCCTGAGGTTTCCATTCATGTTATAGAGAGAGACTAAATACAACTATGAAAGGATTGCTGCTGAGACAGATGTTGCTCTGGAATAAAATCACTGCAGACTTTAAGAACCCTCCTTCAGGAGTAATTTCTTTCTAAGGTAGTATCAGAAAAATTCAAACATTTCTCATGCTTACTAATTTATTTTTTTTTGCATTTTTTTCGGCTACTTTACTGACTTCTTCCATTCAATGGTATAAATCCCATCACTAGTATTAGCCTAAAAGATATCAATGTTAGACATCCAGAAAAATTCTAACTCTCCTGAAATTGAAAAAATACAATTCCTTAACCTAATGGCTTTTCTGCTCTCCTATTGGACACCTTTTGTAGTGTATTAGAGGAATAATTGCACAGCTAAAATAACAAAATGAGCTTTTGTCAATTAGTTGTCAGTTGTACAGCACTTATGAAACAAGTAGCCAAAACGACTGTAAAAATAGTATCCCTAAAAGTCTTCTTCATGTAAATTGCTCCTAAATAAAAGTTTTTAAACGTTAGGAGTACGGACATCTTCTTTAAATGACTGTGTGCCCTTTCAACCTGAATAAATCAGTCTATTATGGCTACTAGAAGGAAACTACAGGACTCCATTCACTTTAACGTTTTTCTGTATTTTTAATCTTTTCTCCAGTAAGTATAAAATTAGAACAATCAAAGGTATGCATCAGTCCTCCCTAAATAACTGAAAAGTAAAATTAATGAAATTGGTTCTGTTTTACCTCAAACCAGGAAAACCAACCTTCTACTCTTTAAATATACAGGTAGTGGCATTCTTTGTAACCGTTCAAAGCACTAACTTTCCATTTATACCCAATTACAGCCTTTCAGCTGAAGATTTCTTCTTTTGTCAATGTACTATGGCATTGGTCTAGAAAAAGAAAAGGGAAAAAAGTGTCTAAATCACAGTCTTCCCTGTGAATTCTTCTATTTCTGGAGGTAGGAACTTTACATTATGTTATTTTCTGTGTTGCTTAATAGTAAAATCTATTCTCAAAATTCGTAACTCCACAATTTCTTCCTTCTCCAAATCTGTGCAACTAGTATGGTTCTGGCTATACTTGAGTAGTCATGACAAAAAATTAAATTTTACTACTGGCACCATTGTAATGTCTAGGTAAAGCATTGGTTCCATTTTCAGTGCCATATTACTTTAGCCTTGTTTGAGTCTGAACATTAATTTTGAGAGTGGATTCTTATTTTTGGTAGGAGATGAGCCTTTATGGTCCCCAAAATTTGGACAATTCAGCAGCATTTGCAGTAGTTACAAATCCAGAGAGTTGCACTACACTACCCCTTTTGCAACCTGAGCAAAAGTCTTAACATCCCCTTTTCCCCTTTTCTGCCCCACCCCCCCTTCTCTGCTAAGTGTAACACCTGATGCTGACTACATACAAAATCAGTATTCCTGGAGAAACTGTGCTAGGAGTAGAAAATTAGGAAATGGGCCTGAGAGAACGCAAGGCTGTTAGCCTACAGTAGATGCAAATCATTTCTAGGCCTAGCAGAGGGGGGAAAGAGCATCTTTTTAACCCCTAGGTAAGGAAATCTGTCTTGGAATCACTAAGATCAATAAATATAAGAAAACGCCGTATTATATTTGCAGGAAAATCTTTGGTTTGGCTTTTGTGAGGCCTTTTAAATGTTCATCTAACTTTACTTCAGTAATCAAACACTAAAGGTGCAAACACAGTTTTTCACCAGGCATGTCAAGCTTCTTTGTGTTAGGAACCAGTTCTTATGAACAATTTTTAATTCGAGAAAGTTCAATAATTAATTTAGTAAGAGCTACCTAGGTTATTTCAAAGTCCTTAGAGGGACTTGTTATTAATGAGGGATCATTAATTCTCTGTAACTTTCATCTTCATATTTACTCTGGAAGGAAAACAATGGTCTTCATAACAAACTTCAAAGGGAAAGGAGATTATCCACTTTTCCTCTCTTCTGTGAAGAAAGTAGAAACATATAGCTTAAACCATAATCTTTTCTTACTACAATTTGATATTAAAAACACATTCTTTTAGCTAATGTAAGAGTTGTGAAGCACTGAAATAATTTGTATGGAGGGGTAGTGGACGTTCAGTTACTGAAGTTCTGTGAGAACAAAGTAGACCACCATCTGCCAGGAATTGCATTTGGAGAGTTAGTGCTGCCTTGCTGTAAGGAAATGGACTAAATGGTATTTGAGCCAGCCAGCCCCATTTTCCGTCATTCTGTATGTGCTAGTCATTTCCTATGATATTGTACAATGCACAAAAATGTACAAGTAAGGAGATAAATTTTTATAGACAAGACGTAAAGAGTGAAAAATACTTGTTCATCCCTTGATGCACTTTAGTAGAATAGTGATATGCTCTGTTTGCATTTGCAGACTCAATGGAAGAGTTAATGCATGTTCTCTTGCTGATTTTGAGTAAGCCTTACCCTTCACAAGAGAAAAGTCTCAATATTTAGGGGGGGGAGTCAAGTTACAATGGGTTTGGTTTAGCATGAGGAACTGTGTGTATTTAGAGCTGATGAATGACCAAATTGTATTTAAAGCTTTTTAAACACCAAATCTTTCTTTGTGACAATATGATTTTGCATCCTTCATACCTGACTGTCAATAATTTTGTTCTGTAGTGCATTTGCATTGGTATGGTGAGATCTGATGGGATTTTCTGTTCCCATAAATGGGAGACAACTAGGAAGCTTATCGGTTCTTGGAGGATTGAAGTAACCCAAGTTTTTAAGCACTGCACTGTACTGTATTTATGCTTCTTAATGTTTCTTTGGTTTTCGTCTAGCTTTGTTGAAACAGTTCATTCACTTGGATTTTGGGGCATTATTTTTGCTTTGGTTATTGTTAAAATTTATTAGCCTTCTCTCATTGCGTGGTGATAATGTTGTTATTTGTGAGAGTTAGAATTTCTAAGCTGTTCTGAAGGAGACATTTATTGCCTTATAGACTGCAAACTATAGTGGAACTATATAATATCTGGTATTTTCTATGACTCCTTATGGCTAAATTCTGGTATCAATGGCAACATCATAAATGTGAAGAAATGTTACTGGCCTTATGCTAATTCTGAGTGTGAAGCTGTTTTAGGACTGAGATGAATTCAGCCTAGGTTGTACACACAGTTGTCATTGAGTGAGGAACATACAGATCATTTTCTCCCTTGTCATTGCATGTTGAAACTTAATAACATGAGTTTCAGATGTCAATTGATTTATTTCATTTCAATTTCATTGATTTTGATTTCTGCCACTCAGCCGTTCGTTTGAACTCCTACAGCTGTTTCATTACTAAGCAATGAATGAAGTAATGAGAAGCCCTCCTGATAGCTTGGCCTAGCAGGAGAGCAGAGAGACTCAAATATATTTAACAGTACAGAAAAAAAGAGTTAATTAGATACTTTCTTTGTTATTGGCAAGTGAGAGCTCCGTATTGACAAAATCACAGCAATCATCAGGCAAACAATCATTGTATTCTCATGTTCACAATGGAAGAAATTTCCGAGTAATAATGTTATCAGCAATGCTGTTAGAAAGCTTCATCACCATTACATACTGCCAGATTATAATAGCTTAACTATTATAAAAGAGACTGTAGGAGAGCAAGGCAGCAGGCACATGTAGCCTGTGTTTGGGGAAGAGAGCACAATTTGCTCATTCTCCCTGAATGAGTGAAAGGGGACCAGACTCTTGCAATCATCATCATGAACTTGCACATGTCCAGCAGTTTCGAGCAACATTCACTCTCTCCAATTGTTTTTGATGCTACATGGCCACTTCAAATATTCCAGGACCGCAAGAAAAGCTCAGATGGAGGTGTCCCTGCAATGTCACAAATCTACCAGTTGTCAGGACCACTGATTACATTTAAACTGAATTGGCAGGACATTTGTGTGCTCCTGGTGGGATTATAGTACAGGAACAATATTCCTTTGCTTTTCTACCAGTTTGCAAAAGATAATAAAAAGACACTGCACTTTTCTCTGTCTTTTCCCAGAATCAAACTGGTTCATAGTGTTGTTCCTCCTACTTAATTCCCCCTGCAGGTCCATAATCCAAATTAGAGAAGCAGCATTTTCCTCATACTATTTTAATAGTGCAAAATAGGCCCATTACATATACCTCTGGACTTCCTGGAAATGAAGCAGACATTAATTCAGAATGATTAATTGAAACATTACTTCTGGCACCATTACAGGTACTTCAGTTCTTTATTGATTTGAGTTTGGCATTGACACCTAGCTTGCCTTGCAGGTGATGATGTACAGCCTGGTGAGAGAATAAGATCTTGTTACTACAAAAAACAAGGGGTTACTGAGGTGAATGTATATATGACACATACACTGTCTTAAATTTTCCCACGTAAGAGAGATCTGTCAGAGTTGTTATTATTCACTGAGTCTGATCAGAAAGATTTTCAGTAGAAAATTACTTTTCATTGAAAGCTAAAAATCTCATGGAGTTGTCTATTTTGGCAGCCTTTCTCACTGAAACTTTTATGAGGTTCTGCTAAATCCACTGCTTGAAGGAATGAAAACAAATGAAAACCAAACTTCTCTGTGCAAAACCTAGATATTTGCAAAATTGTGGGTTTTTTTGAAAGGTTTAACGTTTTCTCCAAAGTAGAATTGTTTTAAAACATCACAAAATTGTATTTCTGGTCTGCGTTAACCATCTCTGTTACCCACATAGCTGATGAACAGGATCATCCTGTAGTCCTGTGTTAACTGATAGTTTTCAGATCTGAAAGTAAGGATTAGTACGGGTGATTTCATCTCAAGCATTCAAGAAAGAAAAAAATGTCAGAGGAAGAGAGGGGAGAAATAGGATGTTTATCTATAGGAAAAGAAGTAGAACAGTAAAACTGAGGTAGATACTGCAGCAGAACTAAAGGCTAATGCAGTCTAATTCAAAATTTAACAATGAAGCCAGGCAAATGGTAAAGCTCTAGAGGTGTTTGGAATGTAATGATGCAGAACTGCAATAAAACCAAAATTAAATACTCAGTTCCCATCTCAAAAGCACATTAAAGCTAAAATACTACACAATGAGACCGTCTCATGCTGTTTGGTGCATTACTCCTCCAGAGTCCTTTTGTTTTTCCCCCATTGTCAAGGAGTGACATATTATATTTGGATATTAGGAAAAACTTCTTTACAGAAAGGGTTATCAAACATTGGAATAGGCTGCTCAGGGAAGTGGTGGAATCACCATCCCTGGAGGTATTTAAAAGACAGGTAGACGTGCTGTTGAGAGACAGAGTTTAGGGGGGGATTTGGCAGTGTAGCTTTATGGTTGGACTCGATGATCTTGAAGATCTCTTCCAACCCAAGTGATTCTATGATTCTATGATTCTAAGAATAATGCTTAGAAATTTCTCATACAAAAAACTTCTGTATCTAGAAATCTAAAAATAGAGTTCTACCTTTGGTAATATTTGTAATGTTATTTATAGTTGTTCTTCAGTTAATGTTGCTAGTTTTTGGACGTTAATATTTGAAAATTGGGAGAGCTAAGATTTTTTCATGAGGAATGTGCAGAAAAGGGGGGTAAAAAAAAAAAAAAAAAAAAAAGCGCTTCCTTTTATTGCTTTTCAGGCACTTTTTTTCCAGACTGAGTTTACTCAAGAAATAGTAAGCAATTGCTAAATAGCGTCTCCATTAAAAAGAATTTTCACATCAAGTAGGCTGGTAGAGAGAGTTCCAAATAAACCTTTACAGCAAGAAATATTTCTGTAGACGGTGAAACCACAGCCGGTCACAGAAAACTGAGAACTTTAGACAATTGGATCACAATACCTATCAAGAGCTTACAGAGGTTTTAGGCAGTAATGTATGACATGTGTCATGGCTTAACAATGACATGAAAATTGAGCACAATGTCCCTCCCCTATAAGAGGTGAACAAGTGAGATGTTTCAAAAACCTCCCTTGTAGCAGTGCAGGTGATCTTTAAGCTGCTATAAGATGTCCTATATCTGATGGTAACTTCTGATTCAAATGTTAAGCAGCAGTAGAGGACATTCCTTGATTCCTGTTTGCCTACTCAAATTAATACTAGTTTCCCATGTGGGGATGCTGTTTTACTGTGACATATACATAGCAATCTGTTTTTACCCAAGCCTTAACCAGATTTACTAAAAATACAGTGGTTAATTGCCAGTGTTGTTGCCTCTCCAACTGCCCGGACATCCTATAGAAGGCGGCAGATACTCCATTGTAGGCATGGAGACACCAACAGATCAGACAGGATACTGAGAAAGTAAATTGATCCTGGGAAGACCTAATGCAAGAGATTAAAGCAATGGAGAATCAAGCTCTTTTCATTAAGCAAGGCTTAAAACATAGAGGTATTTTAAAAACACAATTAAAATTTCTCTGTTCTAGCGAGCACTGAATATATCTAACAGGAGTAACTAAATCAAACCCACTAATAATCTGGAAGACCTAGCTGAGTTTAGTTTCTGTCTAGTGTATTGTCAAATAGTCTTGATTTCAACAGAATTATGCTTTGTTTTATATCAGCTGAGAAGCCGTATACAGACCCTCTCCTTTGAACAGCCTAAAATTATATATGTCATTCCAGACTGGCCCCTATCTATAAGGATAGAATTTCATTGGCAAGGAAATAAGGATGGCAAACCCAGAACTGGAAAAGGGAGGGATAGCAGATTTGTTCTCACCAGCTGGTGACAGAGAAAGGTTGCTTTCTTGGGAACTTGAAAAAAATCTTCATTTGACAACAGAACTGCAAAGGTGGTCAGAAAATAAACAACGCTGCTAACAGGAGCTGTCACCATATTTAAGGCTGATGAGTAGTAATTAATGCAGATTCTTTCAAGCAAGACTTCCAGGCTCAAATGGTGTTTAGCGATTCATAGAGGAAGAGGGAAGTGAGAGAGAGGGAATCTCTCTTTTTGAATTTGAATTTACTTCCTGTGAAAGTCTGAAAGTGTACAGGCCTTCAGTGGCAACAAAGTGACTGTATATTTGCTCAAATTGCAAGAGGCTTTGAATACAAGAGCATTCACAATTACTAGAGGTGAACCAAATATATACTTACTCTCTTACACGCCTTCAGATCTGAGGGTAATTTAGAATCTGATGGAAACTTTATGTTCTCTGGCTCATTCTTTGCTATTCATAGTCCTCATATTAATATCACTGCAGGGTTTTATAAGTTAAAAATGTGTTTTTCTAAGAATGACTGAGAAAAAGTTGACATGGATGCCAATGATTGAAAAGTACTAATTTAATACCCTCCATTTAGCTCAAGTGCCAACTACCTGGAGAAATATATGTTATTAATAATAACAGGTAAGGTGTAAGATGTAAGATACAGGATATGATATATCATATTATATTTCATGTATGAGAACCATATATCCTATCATATGTAATTTGCAAATTATGTAAATCTCAAATTTTAGATGGAGTTACACTGCGTAAGACTGTGACTCATTGTATTCAAACGATCTGTGATGCTGTAGAAATGTTTATAAGCTGTGTAAGCCAAATCCAATAGACCACAAATGTCTTTATTACTGGTTATAGTGTTGATCCTTTCAACATATGGGTACTGTAATTCATAACAATCTAGAAACCAAGAGAAAAATATATTTTACCTTACAGATGTGCTTTACATACACAAATGCATGTATCACATAAGTGGTTAAAACATAGTCCCACTGATGTCAGGAGAGGTAACAGCTGAGCTCTGACCAGTTTCTCATTTAGCTTTTGTGAAGCTAAAGCTATTCGAAGTATAACCTCTTGCCCATTCTCATAATAGATAAAACCAATGCAAATGCACTGCTTCACCACACAGATCAACTAGATGAAAAGTGCTCAGTCATGTCCTGCCTCTCAGACTCTTTGAACTTTTAACAGTCTGGAAGATGAAAAGCATGTCTTGTGAGAAAGTTCTGAATAGCCTATGGAGTTATTTTACGTGATTCACCCTTCACTTTGCTCAGACACACATCTCCTATCACAAAATGCTTTCACACTGAACTGTGTATACATTACAGTACATAGTAGCCGTATCTGTGCTATCTGTAGGCTGTGCATGATTTGACAGTAAGATTTAGGAAATGATGATTGAGATTAAGTTTTCTGGCAAAGTGACCTACTGGTGAATTATACCTTGATTTAACAAACACAGATAATCCCAAATATTTGTTCTCTGTATTGAAGTCAGATAATATATTTCCTGATTTTAAACTGTTTGGGGAACAACTAATAGTTTATTACCAATTAAAAACAGATCTGGATAGTACAAAACAAATTAAAACACCTTCCACCTTCTTCACCTCCCTCTTTTTCTAGGTTTCACTCCTTCATTCCCAGCTTTTATATATCCTCCATATCAGAGTGGTGAAGGGGAAATGAGGAATGGGAGGCTGTAGTCAGACCATAAGAGCTCTGCAGCTCTTTCCTCCTTCCACTTTTCCCCTGCTTCAGCATGGGTTCTCTCCATGGGCTGCAGTTTACCCTGAAGGGTAAACCTCTTCTGGTGTGAGATCCTCTGCACAGGCTGCAGAGTGGATATCTGCCCCACTGTTGTCTTTCCATGGGCTGCATGGGAATCTCTGCTCCAGTGCCTGAAGCGCCTCCTTCCCTCACCTGGGCATTGCAGGGGTGTTTCTCACACCTTCTTTCTCACTCTCAGTTTATTTTCAAGATAGCAACATGGTAGTTTCATTAAAAAATTAAATAGTTGTTCTGTGTGGTGCAGATTAGATGTTCCATTGATATAGTAATTAATTCTATGTAAGATTCTGTCCTAATTAGCCCCAAGCATATATATGAACTAAGAAAAATGTCGGATATGTTCAATGAAGAGCTTACTCTTCTCCAAAAATAGTATTTTCTTCTCAAAGAATCAAGAACATTATAGCATACAAAAATTTTTGAATATAAAAATTAAAGTTCAACCAAGTATAGAAATAGTTTTTTGATTAGTTGTGAGTCTCCAAGTAAAAAACAAAAACAAATCAAAAAACCCCCACTGTAATCAGAGAGATATATTGGCATAAATTATGTATACTTAGCATAATAACAAAAACAGCAAGCATTTGAACCTCAGAATCAGGCTTAAGAAGCATGAGACTGCCTTGTCAATTTGAGGACGTGGACTTTTTTAGTGTTTTGGTTTTGATTTTTCATACCAGGGAGTTTCAGCTACAAATATCAGTTGTACTCAGAGCAAGAAGGATAGTGAGAAGATTTTTATCTGTCACAGAAATGGGAGGTGTTACGTATCAGAAACTTTGATGGCTTTGGCAACTTGGAAAACTTCAGATTTTTCTTTTAATTTGAGTCTTGCATGGAACATGCCATCTGGAAGGCTATTACCCCATATACTCCATTATATTATCAATTATTTCTAGCCAAGCTTGAGGACTAGACATTTCTTGTGTGAGTATAGCGAAGACTCAATGACAGCTTTCCAAGACCTGGACTTTAAAACATAAATTGGGTATCATCAGACTTACAGTAAAATCCCTGAGTTGGCAAAACATCAGTACTTCCTTAATGAGTTCAACCTGCCTGCTAACAGGGAGAATACACACTTGTTACAGAGAAATTAAAAAAAAAAAAAAATCAGAAAACAGTCAATCAAAATGATGATTCATTTTATTTTTATAATCTGTTTGGCAAAATGTTAATTCATTCCCTTAAATAAACAGCAAGTAAAAATCACTCTCCCTGAAGCCACAAATTAACCGAAGCATTGCATTAATAGATCACTCCTGATCACTCTTGATAATAGACTTTTCTGTGGAGTCCATTTCACCCAGTGTTCAAAGTGCAGCTCCTTACTGTCATCTTAACGCATTTAATAAAACTTAATTAAACATTTGTAAACTTAATGAAGCACTTTGGAAAGGAAAACAAAGGCAAGCCAATCTCCTTCTAACTGGAAACTAGGCAATCACACTAGTAGCACTGGAATATCTGCTATTGTGCAAAGTTTTTAGTGTGCCCTTTGAGGTTAGTAGGATAGACCAGGATATCACAGAAAATCCTGTTGCAGTAAATAATTTAATTTTTTTACATTAACATCTTTGAAAGCTTCAGTCAGATATAGGTATTTACATTCCTAGTGATTTTCGAGACAAGTAGGAAGTGTAATTCTGCAATGAGGTATTGCTATTGGTAGTACTGGGTCACAAACTTTGTACTGAGTTTGCAAAGTCTTAGCACTGAGCCTTATCAGGCTTTCTCTCTCTGAACTTTTCTTGACTTGTTGGCAGTTGCTTTGATTTTACTCCGTTGAGCTCCAACAATTATTTAATTTTTTTTCCCAGTGAGCAGGTGGCTACAGTTAATTTGTTTTTATTTTGCTTATGCTTCTATGGTTCAACCAGAGATTTTATGTAAATAGTATTAAGAAGTAGTTATTTTGTGTAGTAGAACACAAACATGATGATGTAGCATGAAGGACTACAGACTCAGCACGACATCAGAAGCCTTGAGATGTGGGGACACAGTATGCAGTGTAGAGGAGTTCAGCACAGGATAAGAGACAGGCTTGGAACTGGACTATTCACCTACAGTTAATTAAAAAAATGAAGACCTGGAGAAGTAAAAAATTATCTTAGAGAATACAGATTGGTTTCTGGGCTGCAAGCACACACTGCCAGGTAACATGCAGCTTTTCATGCACCAACACCCCCAAGTCCATTCATTCCAATCCCTTCCTCCCCCAGACTGTACCAATACCGGAGGTTGCCCCAACCCAGGTGTAGGACCTTGCACTTCGCTTTGTTGAACTTCATGAAGTTCACACGGGCCCAATTCTTGAGCTTGTCCTGGTCCTTCTGGATGGCATCCCATCCCTCAGGCCTGTCAACTGCACCACTCAGCTTGGTGTCATCTGCAAACTTGCTGAGGATGCACTCAATCCCACTGTGTGTGTGTCATTGATGATGATATTAAACAGTACTGGTCCCAATACAGACCCCTAAGGGACACCACTCATCACTGATCTCCATCCGGACATTGAGCTGTTAACCACTACTCTCTGGACTTGACCATCCAAACATTTCCTTATCCACCAAACAGTCCACCGATCAAATCCATATCTCTCCAATTTAGAGACAACTATGTTGTGGGGGACTGTGTCAAAGGCCTTACAGAAGTGTAGATAGATGACATCAGTAGCTCTTCCCTTGTCCACTGATGTAGTGGGACTCCATCATAGAAGGCTACTAGATTTATTAGACAAGACTTGCCCTTGGTGAAGCCATGCTGTCTCAAATCACCTCCCTGTCCTCCATGTGCCTTAGCATAGCTTCTAGGAGGATCTGTTACATGATCTTCCCAAGCACAGAGGTGAGACTGACAGGTCAGTAGCTCCTAGAGTCCTCCTTTCTACCCATTTTAAAAATGGGTGTTGTTTCCCTTTTTCCAGTCACCGGGGCCTTCACCTGACTGACATGACTTTTCAAATATCATGGAGAGTGGCTTGGCAACTATATTGGCCAATTCCTTCAGGACTCTGGAATGCATCTTATCTGGCCCCATAGAATTCTGTATGTTCATTTGCTGTTGCAGCTCTATTGCCATGCAGGACTCCAAGTTTAGATGTAGCTCAGAAGAGTAGTAGTGATTTGGGCACTGGTCAGTTTTCTTCCTTGGTGCTCTACTGTGTTTTACTTTGTACCTGGAATATGTGCTGTATTTTCAGACAAATGACCTTCTGGCAATTGTAGCACCCTCCTTCATGTCTTTGTCCTCTCTCATGCTCAGGCTGCCTGGCTGCTTATTCAGCTTGGGAAAAACTGATTTCTCTTGGCTTTTGCCTTTTTACTGACTCAAAGTATCTGCTGAATAAGCAATTCACAACAGCTGTAGTCAACATATGCATAATTTTGGAAACAAAGGCTCTTCGTCCAAGTATTTGTACAGGTATAACTGTTCTGTGGCAAAGGAAGAAATACCCTGAAATGCAACTACACCTCTCCCCACTTTCAGCCACCAGAATTAACACATGATCACAGAATTACTGAATGGTAGAGGTTGGAAGGGACCTTCAGGGATCATCTAGTCCAACCCCCGTGATAAAAGCAGGTTCACCTAGAGCAGGTTACACAGCAACGTATCTAGGTGGGTTTTGAATACCTCCAGAGAAGGAGACTCCACAACCTCTCAGGGTAGGCTGTTCCAGTGCTCTGTCACCCTGACAGTAAAGGTGTGTTTCCACATGCTGAGATGGAATTTCCTGTGTTCCAGTTTGTGCCTTTTGCCCCTTGTCCTGTTGCTGGGCACCGCTGGAAAGAGTCTGGCCCCATCCTCTTGGCACCCACCCTTTTAGATATTTATAACTATCGATGAGATCCCCCCTCAGTCTTCTCCAGACTAAACAAACCAAGGTTTCTCAGCCATTCCTCTTAACAGAGGTGCTCCATTTCCTTGATCATCTCTGTAGCCCTCCACTGGACTGTCTCCAGTTTCTTGTCNTGCCTTTTTACTGACTCAAAGTATCTGCTGAATAAGCAATTCACAACAGCTGTAGTCAACATATGCATAATTTTGGAAACAAAGGCTCTTCGTCCAAGTATTTGTACAGGTATAACTGTTCTGTGGCAAAGGAAGAAATACCCTGAAATGCAACTACACCTCTCCCCACTTTCAGCCACCAGAATTAACACATGATCACAGAATTACTGAATGGTAGAGGTTGGAAGGGACCTTCAGGGATCATCTAGTCCAACCCCCGTGATAAAAGCAGGTTCACCTAGAGCAGGTTACACAGCAACGTATCCAGGTGGGTTTTGAATACCTCCAGAGAAGGAGACTCCACAACCTCTCAGGGTAGGCTGTTCCAGTGCTCTGTCACCCTGACAGTAAAGGTGTGTTTCCACATGCTGAGATGGAATTTCCTGTGTTCCAGTTTGTGCCTTTTGCCCCTTGTCCTGTTGCTGGGCACCGCTGGAAAGAGTCTGGCCCCATCCTCTTGGCACCCACCCTTTTAGATATTTATAACTATCGATGAGATCCCCCCTCAGTCTTCTCCAGACTAAACAAACCAAGGTTTCTCAGCCATTCCTCTTAACAGAGGTGCTCCATTTCCTTGATCATCTCTGTAGCCCTCCACTGGACTGTCTCCAGTTTCTTGTCATTCTTGAACTGGGGAGCCTAGAAGTGGACACAGTAGTCCAGATATGGCCTCACACAGGCAGAGTAGAAGGGGAGGATAACATCCATTGGCCTGCTGGACATGCTCTTCTTGATGCACCCCAGGATACTATTGGCCATCTTGGCCACAAGGGCACCTTGCTGGCTCATGGTCATCCTGTTGTCCACCAGGACTCCCAGGTCCCTCTCTGCAGAGCTGCTTTCCAGCCAGTCAGTCCCTAACCTGTATGGGTGCATGGGGTTATTCCTCCCCAGGTGCAGGATCTTACATTTGCCTTTATTGAACTTCATTAGGTTCCACTCCACCCAACTCTCTAGCCTTTCCAGGCCTTGCTGTATGGCAGCACAGCCTTCTGGTGTGTCAGCCACTCCACTCAGTTTTGTGTCATCAGCAGACTTGCTGAGGGTACACTCTGTCGGCTCATCCAGGTCACTGATGAATGTGTTGAACAAGACTAGACCCAATACTGACCACGGGGAACATCACTAGTCACAGGCTTCCAACCGGACTCTGCAGCTGATCACAACCCTCTGAGCTCTGCCATTCAGCCAGTTCTCAATCCACCTCACTGTCCACTCATTTAACCTACACTTCCTAAGCTTACATATGAGGATGTTATGGGAGACAGTGCCAAAAGGCTTTCTGAAGTCAAGGTAGACAATGTGCCCCCTCATCCACCTGGCCAGTCATAGAAGGCTATCAGATTGGTCAAGCATGATTTCCCCTTGGTGAATCCATGTTGATCACTTGCGATAACCTTTTCTTCTACATGCTTAGACATGACGCTCAGAAAGAGCTGTTCCATTGTCTTTCCAGGGATGGAGGTGATGCTGACCAGTCTGTAGTTTCCAGGGATCTTCTTTCTTGCCCTTTTTGAAGACTGCCATAACATTGGCTTTCTTCCAGTCCTCAGGCACATCTCCTGTTCTCCATGACCTTTCAAAGATGATGGGGAGTGCAATAACATCTGCCAGCTCTCTCATCACTTGTGGATGCATCCCATCAAGGCCTATTTAAACACGTTTTTGTTCTGCCTCTATCTTTTCAGTAAGAAATGAGAGAAATTGAAGTTTATTCATCTTCGTGATATTTTTAATATGACTCAACTCAGGCTCCATATTCTGAATTGTATCACACAGAGATTTAGATCACTCTGGCAAACCTAATTCTGGTTTCTAGGCAGTGATAAGGTAGCCCATCCTTATTATAGTTTGTTCCTGGAATAGAAGTTTGAGACATTACTTTGGCTTCCAGTGTTCAGACATCACCTGAATTTTATTTGCTTGGAAAATAGTGTTATAAGAGTTTTGTATCACTTAACTGTTGCCTTTACTGAACCAGGAAGATTACTGTGTTGTAACTAATATCTGTCCGGGTATGAGAACTCCAGTCACTAACATTTGCTCTGAATACTGTTTTAGATTCCCATATTTGTCATGGTACAGTCATTATTGCTATAATTTACTTGGGGTTTTTTTTAGTTTATAATTGCAGTTTATAATTCACAGCATTGGTGAATGTCAAGTGAAATGGCCAGCAAAAAAACAGTGTCGGGATCTGATATACAGCATACACTAAGTAGGAGAAATATTATGTCCAGATGGAAATGAGCATACATAGATGTAGCCACAGTTCTTTCCTCCCCACAAATGTGTTCATATTAAAAATTTTTCTTATAGATCAAGTCCTTGACTGTTTTGACTTATCCAGATTTCTCTTTCTGGGTTTTTTTTTTTCACACAACCTGAAGTTCTTTTTGAGAACGTAGAAAGATTTCATTTGGAAAAGTATCAAGACAAATACTGTTGACTCCTGTTTGTAATTTGAGAACCAGATAAATCCTGTGATATGTTTTTTTGGTTTTGGTTTTGGGGTTTTTTTAATTATTATTCACATTTTTTTTCCTTTAATGATCATCTTTACGGAATCCAGTTTTGGTAAACTAAAACCCCTCACTATTCCAAGATCCCACAGGTTCCAAAATGCAAAACTGGTCCTTGAACAGCAGGTTAAGAAAGTTGTATCATACTTCTAATTTGGCACAAAGATACAGTAATGACAGGGGTTTTTTACTAGTCCAGTCAAATGTACTTAATGTGTTGTATAATAGCTAAATGAGGTCTGAATGAAGGCTCTTTTGGCTTTGTATTTATACATTCTATTGTGTGTGTATTTGGGCATAATGAAGAACTTTCCATCTTGGTAGAGAATGATATTTAAAAAAACAAACCAAACCCTCCAAAAAAAAAGCAGAAAAAAAAATAGTCATTGAGGAACATGGAAGGAGCATGAAAGTGAGTGAAAAAAGACTCAAATCCTTTACTGTAACATATTAACATTTTTCCCTAGTGAAGGGAATAATATAAGCACATGCTTTATTTACCATCGCCCCACGTTTCTATTGTAACTTTTACTTTCTATGAACAAAAGAGGATTTTTTTTTTGCTTTTTGTTCATTTTATGACAGCATAGTCTTCTGTTTATTCAAAAGACTACACAAAGCACTGACTAGTAAACTCAAACTATCTAATTCTACAATTTATTGTAGTTGCCAAAGACATACTAAAGGAAAGACTTGGAGATGGAAACGGGAATAGTAAGAATTTTAACTAAGAAGGTCTTACCAATGCAAGAGCAAGACAAAATTTTGACACATAGAAGAGGGGCCGAGACACTTTATTTATAATCAAAAGTAAGCTGTAAGTAGAAAATGAACAGGAATTCATCTAAAGATTGATGTTAAAAGAAATGTTAATCTTAGTTCTAGGGAGCTTCCTAGTATAGAAGGTCTGAGAAATTATCTGAATGTGTGATGGTGAAATAGTAATCCTTATAAATACTTGGTGAAATCAGGAGAAACAGGAATCACTAAAGAAAATAAGATTTTCTTTGGCAGTAGGCTTTTTAAAGCGCTTCTGGCCTTCATTTTATTTTGCTTACAAGGTGCTACTAGAAGACTTTGCCTCAAATTCCTTCATTCTACCTGTATTTACTAACACAGACTTCTGACAGCCCAGCCATTTGTACTATTCTCTTGCAACAGGTAAAAAAGCCTTTTGGAGAGTTCCAAGTTCTACCAGCTTAGACGTATTTTTTCCACTGGAATGTGTAAAATACCAAAGAACCAAATTTTGATCCACAAAAATTAAATGATAATGACATATTTATTTGTATTTTCAGCTTTATAAACTAGATTTCAATAGCTATCATGTATCTATAAGGACCTTATTTTTTAAAACCATAAAATCTTGCACTGAAAGAGTATTATCTGTACCAATGAAAAAAAATATCCACATGCTAAACAGTTGCACTGTCAGGAAAATTATTTTAATGAATTTGAATCTAATCAGCATGGATGGTATTTAGGCAAATATTTCAAACAGGTAATTATAGATAAATATTATAGTGTGTGTATTTGGAAGGAGGTAATGTATATATGTGCTTCATTCTTTCTATAAATATCACAGAATCATAGAATCATAGAATGGTTTAGGTTAGAAGGTATCTTAAAGATCATCTAATTCCAACCCACCTGCCATGGGCAAAGAAGCCTCCTATTAGACCAGATTGCTCAAAGCCTCATCCAACACGGCCTTGAACACTTCCAGAACTGGGGTCTCCACAGCTTCTCTAGGCAACCGGTTCCAGTGCCTCGCTACCCTCATAGTGAAAAATTTCTTCCTGAGCTCTATTCTAAATCTACCCTCTTCCAGTTTGAAGCCATTACCCCTTGTCCTATCACTACACGCCCTGGTAAAAAGTCCCTCTCCAGATTTCTTGTGGGCCCCTTTCAGATACTGGAAGGCTGCTATAAGGTCTCCCTGGAGCCTTCTCCAGGCTGAACAATCCCAGGTCTCCCAGCTTGTCCTCATAGGAGAGGTGTTCTAATCCACTGATCATTAATGGCCCTCTCTGGGCCTGGTCCAGCAGGTCCATATAACGTATTTATATGTTTTGCATATAAATTTGCAAAACAAATGCAAAATGAAGGATTTTCAACAAGTCTGGCTGGAAAAGCTGGAAAAGGTTGTTTCTTTTGTAATATGA
Source organism: Chionis minor (assembly GCA_013398295.1). Taxonomy (NCBI): domain Eukaryota; kingdom Metazoa; phylum Chordata; class Aves; order Charadriiformes; family Chionidae; genus Chionis; species Chionis minor. Next base: position 28,198 of record VZSF01010245.1, on the reverse strand, counting down.
GTAATATCAGTTGCAAAGACAGCCTCTCATCTGTCTCCTATTGAGCTAATGCAACCTTTCATTATTGTGCATCTCACAATACTAACCTCCTGCCCATTCTAAAACACTCAACACTATGGGAGTCTGTGTGTCATGTTAAGCACCCTAAAAAGGGCATCCGTGAGGAATGTTTCAGGTGTAGCAAGTAAAGCATCATTACAGTTGTCACTTCAGCTCAGCATGAACATTTAGATCCACATCCTAAAAATAAAATATTCTATGGCTTTGACTTTTCTACAGTTTCTGTTAAAAGCTTGAGTCACTATCTCCTCTTTACCTACAGCTCCTGTATTCAACACACACAAAAGTGTATCAAAGTTACTGCTTTTGTGGAAAGGAAAAAAAAAAAAAAAGAAGAATAAAAAAAGAATCCCACAGCATTTATTTTTAATAACTGTTCGGCTACAAAATTTTATTGGTATCCTTCTATGTTCCCTCTAGAGGATGTAATGCAGAAAAGCATTGCCACAGAACATATAAAATTACAAATGAAATTTATTTTAAAAAGTAGAATGTCTTCTAGACTGGTGTCAGTATTCATTTCATTCATAAGCCAAAACTGCAGATATAATATATTCATTGTCAGCAAGTTCATGTGTGTAAATTGCCATCCAACAGTATTGACTGATATAAGACAGATACTGAAAAGACAATTTAAATTTACTCTTCCAAACATAAACAGTTCCACAAAAGCACTGTAAAAACTCCTTCAAAGTTTTGTGTTGTGCTTCACATTTATGGTTAACTACATAATTTGGTTGTGTCATAATCCACTGTGTTTGGCAATTTGGCATTAAAGGCCTGCAAAGCAGATTGAATCCTCACCACTTCACTGGTAGACAGCTTGAGTCTATGACGGAGCAAGCAAGAGAAGAGGTCTAGACGACGTTGACCAGGTGGAGAGAGTTTATTTACACGATCCCGTATCTCTAACAACTGCAAAAGTGCTGAGTCCTGTGATCCCTGAGTATAAGGGTAGTCCAGCTGCAAAATCAAGTCTCGAATTGCTTCTGGGTCAAAGTGCATGCTGTAGCCAAACACTTGGATGTTATTGATTTTCATGTAGCCCAGATTTCTTGAGGGATCAATAAATTCCAGGGGCTCATAATAGATGCTCTCATTGCCATTTGGACTGTTTGACTTTATTCGACTCCTCAAATAGATGTGTACAGTTTCAAAAAATGTTTTCCACTTGTTGCCCAGCATCAGTGTCCAGTTATAACACTGAAGGGGTAAGTCCAGTTTAGTCCGCTCCCAGTCTGGGAAATTATTTTCATTCACAGGCATAAACCAGCTCTCAGAGTGGCTGCCCCCAAAAGGGTTGACGTAAACAGCAAGAACAGGCTCTAAGGTGCTGTTTTTTGTTAGGCAAATTTGAAGAGAGAGGCCCAGTATCATATGGACCAGGCTAGACTTGTACTTGTTACTCTTCAGAGTAAGGAGCATCCGCTTGCGCCAAGAAGGATCAAACCAGCTGTTGAGACGCATGTCATTGCTGATGAAAATGGCATGGACTTCAATTCTCCGGTCTGTCTTCTGCAATAAATACTTCATTTCCAGGTCCTGAAGGTCAGTCTCGAACCCAATGTAGTGCTCTGTTGACTCTGCCACTTCAGGCTTACAAAACCCTTGGCTTAGCATGTAGCCAGCATTGCAGGTCCCGCAGCGCGTGCGATTGTCAGGAGCACAGCTCAAGCACGCAGAGCCATCTCCAACTGTGCAGGGAAGGAAACCATGGCAGGCAACCTGGTCATTAGGGCAGGTGCATGTGTGAGTCTCTTCAGAAAAGCTTCCCAGGAGGCCATTTTCATTGCAGTAGAGAAAAGACTGGATGCGGTTGAGCCAATAGATGGAAGATCTGCAATATTAAAATAATTTATTTTAACACAAAGAGAGACCTCCACACAATAAATACAACCTTGTTATTTTTTATTGGAAAGAGAAATATAAATCTGGTTTTAGTAAGAGATTAAAGTACTAAAGTCAGATGACAACATCTGCTGTCAGATAAATACATGTATAAATACATGTATAAATTGCCTTTTAACAATGCAAAATCACAAAAATTTCCTTACACACTCAGAGACACAACAGAAACATTTGATTCATGTATTTGCTCTCTCTGTATCTGTCAAAGAAACCTGACAGCCATTTTTCTGTAATTGTCTACAGATTTACATTGTTGAGATTATTTTTCCTCATACTATTTGATCAGGGAGGCGCTTTGTATGTATCTCAGTGTGTATAACTGTATCGTCTCTCTATTTCAATACAAAGATTTTTGTAAGCTTGCAAGCTTTCTTGTTACTGGCTGGAGCTGCCTTGATTTATAGATAGTGAGCCAAAATGCTTTCCTGGAATAGCAAATAGGACCCTGGACCCCACTAAAATTGATTCAGTCTTAATTCTTCAGATGGCTTCCAGCACAGCAATATCCCTTCCCTACAGGAAGCAATGCATGAGCATGCTGTGTTTACTTTTCATCTTTGCTGATAAAATTAAAAGATCACTTTAATGTTTCTCTTGTCATCTCATTTTGGTTTCACTAGAAGCAACAGCTAATGTCCTACATCACACTGGGAAAACAGATACCGAAACCAACAGTTTAGGCTGATGAGGCACAATCACTGGAAGACAGACAGTTAGAACGACGGTGTTGATGCATGGACATAGTCAAGAGAAAAAAAATATCTTCTTTCTTTGTCTTATTTTTCAGTTCTTATTAATCCTAGCAATGCACAGTTTAAAGAACTTATTTTGGCTGCCGCAGAGTCAGATCTATTCTTGCCACATGAATGATGATGGTTGTACGGTTTCTTTCCTTCTCATTGCATTGTTTCAAAGAGAAAATACAAGATCCTCATTTAATTGTTGACTTACTTTTTAAGTCACATCTGAATTTGTCTCAAGAGTGAATAGTTGAGAAATCTTAAAATTTTGGCGGTTTTTTTTCTGACTATAAAATGAATGCTGAAATGATAAATCTATGGCATCTCAAAGTCTGATTCTTTAGAAACATGAAAATAAAAATCAGCAAATTATATCATTTTATCATACTCTGGTGACTACTAAATAATTTTTTTTATTACTCTTTTTTTGATTGAGGGCAGGAGTCAATTGTGTTGGGTTGGGGTTTTTTATATGCATATAATCTGTTAGAATTTTCTAGAAGTGTAAGTAAATCTAATAACATCCATAACATGAATGCCTAAACACCATTCTTGTTTGTGCTTATTTGAAAGTCAACATCAAGCAAAAATATTTTGGCAAATTTATTCCTTTATTTCCTGATTAAAAATCTGTCCTGGTTTGAGGTAAAACAGAACCCATTTTCCATGGAGTAATTTTACTTTGCAGCTAAGCCTCTTCTAACTACTGAAATTAACAGCATGTTGTGCAGAAACTGTTTGCTCTCAGGTTGATAAGATGTATCTTTATAGTTCATGCCAATGAATGGTGTGCAGCGAGGCTCTTGCTTATACTTATTGCTATAATAATCAAGGTCAGCTAACTTTGTTATTTGTCCTGTCAGAGGGTTGGAAGTGGAAAAGCGTAGAGGGGTGACACTTGTGGGGAGGAGGGGACAGGACAGGTGACCCAAAACTGACCAACACAGTGTTCCATCCCATCTGCATCAGGGTTAGTATAAAAGCTGAGGGATCAAAAGGCCAGCCCTCGTTCTTCAATGGCTAGCATCCAACGAGAATTTTGTTTGCCTTTGATCCCAATCCATGCATTCCAAAATCCAGAGCAGGAATCCAGTTCCTGTCAGTCACTGAGTCCAGTCTGGGACTTCCCCAGTGCCTGCTGGTGACATGATTGTCATCCTGGGAGCTTGATACAGTTTTGTATATATTTCATTATTTCCTTTTTATTATTTTATTATTAATATTTCAGTGAAGTAGTTTAGTTCCTTCCAAACTCCTAAGCCTCTTTCTCTCTCTTCCCCCTCTCCTTGGAGAGGGAGGCTGGGGAGGGCATCTGTTGTTTGCCTCAGTGACCAGCTGGCCTAAACCATGACAAAATCATAATGTCCATTCTACAAGAAAGATCAAAGTCGCAATATAAAAGTGATTCCAAAAATGAGTAAAACTTTAAAGCTACTGTTCTCCCAGTGGAAGTTTCTGTGTATTTTGTCTGGGTTATTTTGACAGTAATCCGTACCTACTGAGCTTGCCCTGGTAGCTCACAGGAAAAGTAGTTCAGGTGTGTTATAACTCTGTTTCCCATTATGGGATGAACTTTGCAGCCAGGCTATGTATCACATGGTCTATCTTATTGCTACCAGCCCTATGATGCATCACAGCAATCAAAACAGAGAAGGTCTTTGTCCAAAGGAGTGAAACTAACATTTCAAAAGTCACTCATTACAGCTTTTCCCTAGCATTTATGGCTCCCTCCGCTTATTTAAGGACTGACACTGAGTTCCAAAATCTGCTGGATGTAAGATATAAAAGTCTGGAAGTTTTACTTTCATTTAGATTTTTGGTTTATGCCATTTGTTTCACAATAGCTTTTCTAAAGTTGTTACCTTATTCGATTTGTTACCTTGGACAGATAACTCAATGGATTCTAAGAATATGTCATTTGCTTTTTAATCTCCAAGTTTTCTGCTTGTACTGTTACTACCAGTTGGTACCACATGATTACTGCATCAAGGTTAAGCATGTTCAATAGCTGATATCGATCAGATTTTTAAATGTAAATTTTAGCACCCTCTTCCACTTCTCTTGCAAACAGAAGTCCATGCCTTTGAAAAGTTTTGTTATATACGGGAGTACATTTACAGAAAACGTCATTTTGCATAGACAAACTCTAAGCTTATAGCTGTGGATTCTAATGAATCTCAGTAGAGAATAAACATTTGAAGACTCGCCATAGAGATTTTCTGTGTATCATAGTGTGTCAACCATAAAGATTAAATCTGCTTGGCTCAATCACACAAAACATCAACCATGCTAGTAACATCTAAAGATATGTTTGCATGATATATTCTAGTTAAAAGTAAGCTAACTGTGCCTGAGCTCCAAAGTCAGAGAGACCCACATGACTTGTTAGTTTTCCAGCAGAGATTAGTAGCCTGAATTTGGCTTTGTGCCAGTATGGACACAAAATTTATGTATAGCTTGGAGGTTAAAGATTTGTCCTGGCTTGGAGCTCAGGCAGGTAGTTTTAAAGTACACAACACCTATGAATTTTTGGAGTCTAATTTTACAGACTACCTGATAAATTTTAATGAGTGAATTTTTGAATATTGCTTTATTGATGTGCATTGGGTGTCACTGGCAAGGTTTTGACAGCGGGGGTGGGGTTGGTGGGTGGGCACAGAAGTACCCTCTATGAGAAGAGGCATGGGTCTGTTGCACACCAGACACAGCTGGTTCCAGACAGTTCCAGCTGGTTCCAGCCAGCTGTTCTTACCTTCACCAACGAGCTTTTTAATCTTATTTCCTCCTCCTCTCCTGTTGAAGAGGGTGAGAGTGAGAATGGCTGGGTGTATGAGCATCTGGCAATCAGCCTAGGATAACCCACCTCATAAGGTAAGGCAGATAATTTGCAGCTTGAAGATGATCCCTGTTATGTTTCATCTACCCTTTCTTCCTCTTAGATCTAGTGGATAGGATTATGAGGGTTTTATATATTGTATTACTACTTATTATTCTGCTTATTATTTGGCATTGAAATAAGTCGAAGAATGTTCTGCACATTAATTTTTTCATATAGAAGAATTTTGGGGAAAAGAAGGGGATCACTCCTCCTGTGGATACACCTGAGCATGGTTAGATGGGACAAGTATCTGGAATGCAGAGTGCACCAGGCAAAGAAAGGAAGGAAGTCTGTGGCCTTACTGCACTTTGATGAAGAGAAGGGAGCTGGGAAAGTAGAGAATGAATTCTCTTGGTCCACGAAGGTGATGGGGAGAGGGAGACCTGACGAGGAAGATGGCACTGTTGGAAGAGAATTTTCTAGTGTTGGAATAAGCCTATATAAAGCAGCAAAATTCATTTACTGGCAAGGGTTGATTTGGGCTACTCAATTCTCCAGCCACATGGTCTTGAAACTTATGAACAATCTAATCTGCTGTTTCCATTATTATGAGAAACAAAATCTTTAATGTCACTTTTTTGTTCTTATGTTTAATGAGCCTACTTTCCTTCTTTTTTTGTTAAGGGATAGAAAAGCTGTCTAAAAATCTTCGTGAAATTACATAGCTGCACAATTAAGTAAGTTTCCTTTCTAAAACTTCATTATCAGTTTGTAACTTAATATTTAGCTTATTAAAACAACTATATCTTTGATCATTAACGGTTGCAAGGAGACCAAGAACTTTAGAGGGAAGGAGATTTTCTCCTTATTCCAAATAAAGTTCAAAGCAATAACCTTCTAATATTTTTTGCCTTATTTTGATTTTTTTTAACCTGATTTTAACCAGAGAGATTTCAAGAAGTTCTACTTATATTTGTTTGTCTTTGATCAGTTTAAAAACTTTTTAAAAAAAAAAAAATACAATCAGCTGCCTTACAGAACTCCTTTTTTTTTAAAAGTTGTCTTTAAGGAATACTGTTGCTCTTATTGGTTTCACTTAACTAAATTAAGTTAATTAAGTGAAAGTACATAAAATGTCAGCAATAGTTACTTTATTTAAGCAACTCATCCTTAATTAGATAAATCCACACTGAAATGTCATTCTGAAAGCTTACTTTTTTTCCTAGAAATAAAAGATCATTTAAAATTCTGGACTCTGCAGTCAACAGGAAAGGCTTGGTTAGAAGCAGATGCCTCCCACAGGTCTACACCTGGCTGAACAGCTGCTGCAGTCAGATAGGCAGGGCATAGACTTTTAAAGCCACTGGAGCCTCTTTGAGGATAGATGCAGCTGGAGAGAGATAGGATCTAACAGAAAAAGATGAGTGACATCTTAGGCAACAGACTTGCTGACTCTGTGAGAAGGTCTTTGAGCAATTTTAGCTTGGGGATGGAGTCAAAATGAGGACTAAGGAAAAAAAGAAATAAAGTGGTACCTCTAGGGACATGTCTCAAGTGCCTAAACAGAGGTGCAAACAATGTTGGAAACAGCTAGAAGATATGGACACAAGTGCAATGCTATGACTTAATTGGGATCACAGTGATGTGGTGGGATTGGCCTGGGGTGCTTGCGATGGATCAGTAAATAGTGACCCTTTAGTGAGAACAGGTGGGCAAGGAAGATAGCTGTACTCCACACAAAGTAGTACTTTAAAATAAGCTTTGCTATTGAATGAACAATGAACAGGCCAGGACCTTAAGGGCTGGGATCAGAGGAGAGCTTTCCTTAACCAATCAGAGGAAGCAACACGTCCACAGGTCCTGACCTTCATGGGGGACTTCAACCATCCCAGCAGTGATGGTGGTGATGGGGTAACATGACAGGACACAAACAATCTAGGATAGTCATGAAATGCACCGAGGATAAATTTTTTTGTAGGTGTTGAAGGAGCTGAATAGGGAAGATGTGTTGCTGGAGCTGCTACTCTTAAATAGAGAAGAACTGGTTGAGGATGTGAAAGTTGATGGCAGCCTTGGCTGTACTGACTGCAGGATGGTCAAATCAAAAATCCCAAAGGAAGTGAGGGAGGCAAGTAACAGGACAGATATCCTGGTCTCCAGGAGAGCAGCCTTTGTCTTGTTCAGGGAATTAGTAGGTTGAGTACCAGGTGAGGCTGTCCAAAAAGGTAAAACAGAAGATGGGCCCAGGCACTGCTCCAAGATGCACAAAAAAAGGACAAGAAAAAATGCACAAAAGTTGCAGCAAAGCAATTTTGATTAGAGAAAAGGAAAACTCTTTATTGTGAGGTTGGCCCAACACTATAAGAGTTTGATGAGCAAGACAGGGAATCTCCATCACTGAAGATGTTAAAAACTTGATGGTGCAAGGCCCAAACCAGACTCCTTGAAGGTGACCCTGGTTTGGGCAGATAACTTGCAAAAGTCCATTACAACACAAACTATTCTATGATACTGTTATTTACTGTTCATTTTACTTATAGGTCGAATTTTAAAGAGAATTAGAAACAATGTTATTAGAAATATTAAAATCAGTACATAACTATACTGCTTTAGAGATTTTTATGCGCTTTTACAACTTCATATTTTAAGATGCTGCCCTCGCTTAATTCTGGTTTTCAGTAGAAGTTGGGTAGATGTCTAATACCTAGGGAGAAAAAGAACCTCTCTTCATGGATAATGTATGAGCCATCCAAGATTTTGCTGCTTTTCTTGAGCTTGTTACAAGACCAACCTAGACGATTGAGCTGTACAATATCCTCCACAAGGACCTCAGCCACAGGTTGACAGAAAACTTCACACAGATGACTGCTATTCCAGTTCAGTAACTGCTCCTATATTATGCCATGTAGTTCTGAAAATATCATTAAAATGAGAAACTGTTCATGGAAAATCAAAACATCTGTCAAATACCTTTTTGGATTTTAAAGGAATCCAGTTGTGGGGTTTTTTTTTAGATAATTTTGCTGTTACCTCCACACAATGGCAGAGTGTGGGAACATTTTTCGAAACTCAGTGCACTTAGTGTAACAAACAAAATCTCACTTTTCTTTCAAGTAATTATTTTCTTCTGCCAGTGTCAGTTATTGCTTGATGCCATCCATTAGGTTTCCATTTTCTACTACATTAGGTCTAATTATTCTTTAATTTTCTAAGTTAGGTGGCCAAACTAGTGTTTTGCTGTCTATGTGTTCCATGCAAACTTGAGTATGCTATTCCTAATTCCTTCCTTTCATTGTTCACCATTTAAGATATTCAAGATCTAGTCCTTAGTATGATGCTGGAAAGAAAAATGCTTATTAAATCTGTCATACACCGTGTTTTCCCACTATTTCATTTTTTTTCAAAGTTGAGTTGGTATGTGAATTCTGCAGAAGTCACTAGGAAACACTCCTGTTTACTCTGATAGGGACAGAATCTGAACCTCTGACTTTAAGCTCCTCAATTCCAGATTAAAGTTAATATGAGGCTTTTCTCAAAATTGAGTATACTTTTATTCTTCTTCAGGTCTAATAAATTCTTGTCACTTCAGTTCAATCCTTACCACATTGTTCTGTACACATTCCCAGTGTTCTAATCACCTTTGTATTTTCATTTTTTTAATGGGGGACTAGTGACAAAGGCTGTTTATGTTGAGCAGTTGCTTCTTGTTTATAGAAGTTAATAAATGAAGACAACTAGCATCTGAGGGAAGGTTGAAAGAGCTCCCCAGTTATTTTTTTAATGACACTGCAAACATTATTATTTGGTTTGGAAAATTCTATTTACTGGCCTGATGTATTAGTTTGACAAACATTGAGCTATAGAGCTTCTGACTTCCAAACCTAGTGTAACCAGCAACAGTCTTCCTGTTTATTTCTATTAGCTACAAATCGAAATGGTATGCCTGAAATATCTGTGCCTTCACCATCGTGAAATGAAGTACTATTCAATTTGCTTGATAAATATAGAATAATTCTTATCAAATTGCATAGTGAATTAGAGCTCCATGAAATTCTTTGGAATTTTTTTAAGACTTCTTTTTTTTATTAATATTGAGTCATTGAAATCAACCTTTCGGAAAGAGCACAATGTTGCAAAAGTCTTGCTAAGTCCAGGACAAAATTTCTATGAAAATATACATATTGATTGTCCTGTTAGTTGAATACCAGTTGTCTTTATAGAAAATAGACCATCAAGCTTCTGCTCTGACTTCTGCAGAGCAGAACACTAAGATGCATAACCCATGAAATCATATCCTTCTCCCCTTTAAGACCCTTAACCTGGCTCTCCACTATTCTGAGGTTTCAATCTCACCTTGGACTGCAACAAGATTCTAGTCATGTGAACCACATCTCTCATGTCGATGAACATGTCCCTCCATCCCTGTTTAATTTGTTTGATCATATACATAAATATGAATATAATTAGTTCTTTGTGACAATACTCCACAAATTTTCTCAAAAGTTACTGGGAAAGAAATTGTTATCTAATTATGGTTTAATGACAGCTCCAGCTCCATCTTCTTACATTCAACTCTTTTCCTACTACGCCACAAGATCAGGCTGCTGTTGCTGGATGATGAGACTCTTTTGTGGGTGAGCCTTCTGTTGCATAGCATACACTAGGCAGTTGGCCACCATGATTTCAGTTAGAATACTTACAGGGTAAAGAAAGCCTGCCAAATAATCTCACATTTTAGAAACATGACAAAAAATAGGATAATCCTATGGAAGTCAATATATCAGTGGACCTCAGCCAAGTTTTTATGAGAATCATCTTAATAAGAAATATAAGTTTAAGGTGTTTTGGTAGGTGAAATAATTCTATGTGAAGTTGCACTGCACTACCTCTTTATGAAATGCTCTCCAATTTTTAAGTGTACTTAAAATATTTTGAAATCTTTCTTTTTTGCTATGAAATAATCATACCTTAAATAAATAATTTATTTTTTTTTAACAATAGCAATTGCAAGTTTAATCCAAAACATGTGCTTACTCTGTTCAATACACTGTAACATAAAATGTAAGAACAAAGCAGTATGGTCAACCTATCTAATAGCTGTAGTAAGTATTTAATCATGATATGACATTTTTACCTCCTTCTCTGCCTCACTAAGTACTTAACATCTGTTGTACATCAGATGGGTCCGTAGCAGATGATGAGTACTCAGTGAGGCAAATGCTTAGTAAAAAATTGAAGACAATTTAACAAGAAGTATATAGGCAGTAAAATATCCATCACTTATTTTTACTTCCTTTGTAGACTAAGTCAAATATAAATCTGTAAGGCAGCAACATCAACGCCAAATACACTTACAGACATTTCTAAAATGTCCTACACTTGATTTGGTGGGATCACTTTTTGGGAAGTACAAATAAGACTGCAAGTACCTTGTTTCTGTGCTGTGATTCATAACAAGAACATTAATTGCTACTAAATTTGATAATGGTCTTTATGTGAATGTACTTTTCTTCTGGGAATCAGGGTGAAACTACTGACTATGCAGTCACCAGAAGGCCAGTGAGTAATTAGAAGAACGAATGTTTTTAGTTTATTCAGCCTCACAAAATTAAAGCAGTAGTATAACCACCACTCCAATAAACATGCCTGAAATTATTTTATATGGCTAATGTTACAGGTATGTCAGTGAGACACTCAATGACACCTGCAAATCCTACTCAAAAAGATGATAAATGGGAGCAGTGCAGCTGTTCTGAGTTCACGGCTTACAATTTCGCAGCTGGGTTCACCTGGGCCAGACACGTTAAAGCTGATCTAAAGGGCTGAGCTAGCTGTATGGCTTGTGGTGAAAACAATGTAAGTATAATCTGAAGTAGAGAAGGATACTTTGCTAAATGTACATAAAAGAAAGAAAAGCCTCTGCCTAGAGGGATGTCTTTACTAAAAGCCTCTGCTAGCATACAGAGAGGTTATTAATTAGCTATGATTTTTTATGGAAATATTATTTCCATATGCTAAAATTGCTTCCAGTGTAGAAACGGATGAGGGGACTAAAAATATCTAGCTTGGTGTGAGAGTTCTCTATGGTGGCTATACTACAGGAAAGGGACTGCATGAACCAGGAGGTTGTTTCTGGGATTATGTTGCTGGGATTAGTAACTATCTAGACTGAATTTATGTTGATTTATGGAAGTAAAATCTGTCCTGTTAATCAGGAGGTTTAGATTGGATATTAGGAAAAACTTCTTTACCGAAAGGGTTATCAGGCATTAGAACAGGCTGCCCAGGGAGGTGGTGGAATCGCCATCCCTGGAGGTATTTAAAAGATGGGTGGATGTGGTGCTGAGGGACATGGTTTAGGGGGGGTTTTGGTAGTGTAGGTTATGGTTGGACTCGATGATCTTGAAGGTCTCTTCCAACCCAAGTGATTCTATGATTCTATAACAGCTGCTTGGTCCTAGTTGACAGCTGGGATTAAACCACAACAAGTATAAACATCAACAATGTTATTTTCTTCCATTGTATAGAATCAGAAGTATTACACCAAGGCAAGAATTTCCCAGTAAAGAGTAATGGTCTTAATTAAAGAATATGAAACTTACTTCTGTAGTCATTCCTCACTTATTATGATATAAAAAATAAAAATCTGAGCTCAGTGTGCTTTTTTCACTCATGTTATAAAAACTGAAAATAACTTGAGATAACTATAATTTTGAGCAAACCCTCAATGTTTTAATACAGGCACAAGATACTTCACAGGAAAAGAGAGGTTTGATTTTCTGCCATGATATGTTTGAATAAATTGTAAGGACACCCTTAAATTTCTGAAGGATAATTAAAGACTCTAGAAAAGTTGTATCATGCTGTTTTTAAAAACAGCGTGTATTTCTCTTAATAGCGTAAAATTCTTGTGTTAACAGTCATAAATAGGGAAAGTACTAATATATACATGTAACATCTGGTCATTTATAATATAAATTTGGAGACAGTAACATAATAATGCTTATAAAAAAATATGAAGTAATTGCATGTCTTGTGGCAGTTTTGTCTTCCTTTAACAAATCCACAGCCTGAAATGCAATGTACAAGTTGATAGAAACACTGATATTGCGTCAATAAAAGAACAGAATTTTCTGTACATTGATCTCCAAAACAAAGGAAAATTAGTATAGGTAACTGAGGAAGAGGAACCACAGTCCCACTTTAGGAAGCTATGCATATTTCTTTTGGAATATATACAATTATATTAAGATGAAGTGATTTACCATATAGAACTATTCTCACTCAACCACCAACTGTGGATAGCTGAGAAAAAAAATCTACATATGCAATTCAGAAAAATCCTTCTAGCAGATTGCTGAAATCTTTTTACTTTCCACTTAGCAATATAGCTAGCTCACTCTGGTTACAATAAATCACAGGAGCCACAAGGGATTGTGATATTGATGACACAAGCCACGATAACAAGGATAACATCTCTTGTTAACCCCCCTTAATGTCTTCTGGCAGAACCATTTGAAAATACGCAATTGTGGTATGTACCACCCCTGAAGTTCATTAACTCTTGTACAATACTTTGTAACTTTGCCAAAACCTCAAAGTTATTAGGCTGGCTCACAGATATCTAATTGAACTTTACTTATTTTATTTTATTTTTATTTTATTTTATTTTATGGACATTTTATGTGCTTTAGAAAACAAGGTTGGGACGATCTGATTTGTCCTTGTTTTTAATTTCTGCATCAGTATTTTAGCTGATAAAGTAAATCACAGGTGCTAGAGCATAGCAGTGGGACTGTGTGCAAATCCCCTCCCCCTGAGAAGTGTGTATGAAGGGTAATCAACTATAAATCATACCCTGAAGAAGTGACAACTCTTGTTGCAAAGAAACAATATTGCAAAGAAACTTCTGATATGCTAATTATCTAGATATTCAATCTCATTCTGTTGAGTTGATCCCCTCCCCGTTATTAATTAGTTTTATATGCAATAATTCTAAAGGCTAGAAAGAAAATGTCCTCACTCCTCAGGAGAACAGCTTCCTTAATACCTTGGATTTTTTCGTTTAAGGGAGTATAGTTTTTTAAAAAAACAACAAAAACAAACCCACAAACATTTTAGTCCCTTTTAAATTCCTCCTTGGTGAAACTAACATGCTATTACTGGAAGGAATTAATTTAAGGAGCCTATCTTTGACAAAGAATTTCTGAAAGTTAACATTAATAACCAAAAGTGGATTGGTACAGACAAGGTTTTCTTTTATGATAAAAAAAAATCTATTAAAGAATCTATTCTTCTGCTAAGTGACTTATAACATCTCAGAGACTATGACAGCATATGTCTTAAGACACATTTAACATTCTTAACAGTTATTTTAAATATCTTTGATTATAAGCACGGTGGGATACTACAGACTCTGGAGGAACTCTATCATTAACAAGGTTTCTAGTATGTTTTCTACATATATCTCTCTGTATATACATATAAACACATACTCCTCCTTAATATCCTAGACAATCCCTGAAAGATCTATCTGTCCCTTCCACAAAGACCAGATGCTCTAACCTTGGGGGTGGCGGGTGGGGGGAGAAGCTACAAAAATCCCCTGGAAAAAGTCCTCCCAAACCCAGTCTCAGGGGCTGCAACTGAACCGAGGGAACAAGGGTCATGATGGCATTAGGGGAATAATGATGATTCTAATTAATGGAAACAAATGGTAAAGTGAGACACATTTGAATTTTTCATTTGGGACAGAGAAATTATAATAAGTTTCCCACTTACAAGAAGCAGCACAAGACTGACAAAGAAAAAAGCTATTCCGGATCATTGCAGTAACTTGCTGGTCACAACTGAAAATTTCAGGGAAACCATGTGTACTGTATGCTTATGTCTAGCTGTTACAATGTATTTCTGTTAAATGTGGTTTCTGATAAAAAATTTCTATTGAAATGTAAGCAGCTTGCTTATTTCTAGAGAGTTACCTGAAGTGAGACCAATACACAAGCTGCAGAAATTTGCAATGCTGTCTTCAGGTACTACAGAATGAAATGCCATGTACAGCAAATTGCTGTCTTTTGCTTGATGTATTTGGATATCATATGTATTCATCCTGGAACCTATATACAGAGTAAATAGCTCATTTTTGTACCTCACACAAAATTGTACAGCTCCTGTAATTCAGTATCTGCACTTTTAACTAGTTCACTCTGAAAGAATGGTTAAGCTTTAAGATTGTGAATCAGGTAATGAAACAATTTCATAGTGATAGTTTTAAAATAGTTTATTGCTCAGGTAACAACGCTACCAAGATTTCCCAAAAAGGATTCCATCCATTCTTCTCAGTACTTTAGAAATGCCATTGTACTTTCTATTGTATTTATAATAAAAGTGACAACAGGAAAAGCCTGAAAAAATCATTCTTATGGAAAATGCTGATGTTCCTCAAGAGTCTTTGCCTTGAAGAGTTTCCAATCTAAGTGCAAAACAGACAAAAGGAGCAGAAATAGGATGTAGGATGTGCTCACAAAGGTTTTATAGATGTAGTGAGAGAATGATGATGACTGGAGGTGGATAACTGCAGAGCCACTAGCTAAAGTACAAGCCTGGATCTTTAGTATTCTCTCTGGCCTGCAGAGGATTTCCTACGGTGCACAGTGAGTACCACTGAATAACAAGGAATAGCCACAAAGCCAGCCCTAATGTCCTCAGGCAAACATATAATTCATTAGTTCTCCTGTTTATCCAGTACACAATCTGTCTACATGGGTTTTGGAGGTATCTTTTACATGCATTTTGGCGATCAGGTGACAGCATTCATCCTAAAGGAGCATTTACAGGGGCAGAGAGGTTTTAGGGGAAACTTTTACAGCCTGTTTACTCTGGCACTTTCATTCAATGTATTAATGCCTCTTCCCTCATCTCTAGCTGCTACCATTTTGTGGTGCTTTTGACTGACAGCAAAGGAAAGTGAGATTGTCACTGGGAAATTAAGCAGAGCTCCAACACAAGCACTCTCACCTTGATGAGTAATTACTTTGCTTCTGCAACACTATCAGCCTCTGCTGGTAAACGGACTGAGAAGCCCAAATCCACACATAATCCAGTGTTTTTCACAAGGCTGCTTACAGCTATAATTGACATTACCAGAAAGTTAAAGAAAAATTGACCCTGCTCAAATGTTCTTTGTTTGTTTGATTGTCAAAGTCAGCTCTTACAAGCGGAACACTTATTCACAGAAAAGCAAATTGTATATGATATAAGGAGTGCAAATTAATGTTAGTTTCTATCTGGCAGGAGTTTTACAATCAGTGCCATTTATTGCAACATAGTTCTGTCAAACATTGTTATCTGAATTTATTTAATTTACCTCATTATGGACATACTCCAAAAAAATGATAGCATCAGTAGAAAGGATCTCTTTAGCTTCAGAGCATTCATTATCACTTACATAGTCCTGATATTTTTAATGGCAACCTGTAGCCCCGTGAGAAACCACATGCTGACTAGAAACTGCAGCTCAATTTTCTAATTTTAAAAATATTTAAGAAGAATATCACCTATCCTTGCAAACAGTAGTATGTTGCAAATGACCTTTATTTATTCAAATATGTCTTGACTAAATTCTTTTAATACTATCTAGCAGTTTCCACTGGCTATTTTCAGTTTCTGTTGAAACCATTTCAATTATTATTTTTCACATAGGCTGAATTGCTGCATAGACCTGTCCACATATGGGTACTTGAACTCTTAAAGGAATTATCTACTTGCTTAGCTCCAGAAAGAACGGATTTGTTCAGTACTATAAGACCATTTAATTTCCAAGGATCAAATAACCGAGATGGCTGAGGAAACTTGAAAATGGAAGTGCCCTGGCATAATCTCTGATGGATCCTACTATATTCTGCAGGTTGAGGATTGCAACAGTTTCCCATCTTCTATATGAAGAAGATATTAGGGTAAAAGTAACCATTATAAAGAAAGGAGGAAAGGGGTTTTCATCTCAGTTGCTGTGGGAGAAAGCCTTTTTTCCTTGCCAAGGGAGTTGTTGCTTTTGGTACATACTGATCTTCAATTTGATTGATTCTTTCTACTGAGATTACTTAAAATTTCCTACTGATGTTGACCATGATTGTCAAGGAGGTTGCTTTATAGATCCTTTAAATTTTAAACTGTTAATATAGTTTATATTTCGGGCTTTTACAATTTGCTCCATGAATAAATGACTGTGCTTTTCAGACAACTTGTATTCAGCTAACACTGTTAAGCATGTAAAACATAAACCTGCTAGAGTTTAAAAGCAATGTCTGTAATGTCAAGACATAATCTCTCCAAATCAAAGTACTTATCCTCCAGGAAATCCTAAAGTCAAGTATAGTCCTCAAGTACATGAACAAAAGTCAGAAAGTAGTAAGACTGACTGAATTCTGACAGGATGACTCACATAGCTAATTCCTGTACCCTTTGCTAAAGCACGATTCGCGAC
This sequence comes from Chionis minor, assembly GCA_013398295.1. Lineage (NCBI taxonomy): Eukaryota > Metazoa > Chordata > Aves > Charadriiformes > Chionidae > Chionis > Chionis minor. The sequence goes on along the minus strand of VZSF01010245.1, from coordinate 11,190 downwards.
TTAGACTCAAGGAACTTCAGTTTAGCCACAGAGTCACTGGACTTTAAACAAAGTGGAATCAGGTGGAGAACAGATGAACAAAAAAGTAAAAGCGCTCTGCACAAGCCTAGCTTTAGCAGTGTTGTATCAAAAAGAAAAATCATCTTTTCTCAACTCTCCTTCTGCTCTGCAGAAAATTACCACCTTTGTAATGTTGGAAAGCACTTTTTTATTTTCTTCTTGACTACTTTTAAATTTCTGTTTGCTTTTCATTTATGCATGATTCCTTTGGAATACAGAGTTACAATATCTTATATAAACACAGTGTTAGTTATTAACATCTTACACATAATGGTGACCAGGTTTTCCTCTAAATATCACTGGGACATTGATTACTAAGATGGTCCACAGAAGTTTTTTGTGGAAAAACTGGCAAATGTTTAAGAAAATATATAACTTACATTGTGTTGAGAAATACCTTATTCTAGTTCTTGACCCAGAGCAGTTATGGAAGAACTTTCTTATTTGAGGGAGGGTGGAAGCAGCATGTTGTACTCACATTAGATAGAAAGGGGTGAATAAAATACTATTTTTTTCTTCTTTTGCCAATGACTAGTGCAGACATTGGACATAGCTGCAATTATTTTTCTCTTTGAGCAGAGATCTTGCTCAGAAATGATTGATAGATAAGACTTTCTGCCCTCAAAATATGCTCTACCATGGACAAGAGACCCAAAGCTACTTCTAAGGGTCATATGAGGTCACATCACAGTGAACTCAAAGTATCACTGCATTACATCTTTCCTCCTCTTTCCTCATCAAATACCAACCTTGAAACAAAACAGCAACAGCAACAAACCAAACAAGGAAATAAATCATCCAAAATTTAGAAGTGCAAACATTTGGGGTTGCCTCTAAACTTAGGATGTGTTACATGAATTCACTGGGAATAATCTTTTATTTATTTGACTTTTCCTGCAACTATTTCTTCATTGAATTGCACTGAAAATGGCTAATGAGTTTCCCATATTTCACTCTGTTTTAGAGAGAATTTCAGACCACTCTAGTCTGCGTTGAGCTATGTTGAATATATTAGTCATCTATGTAATAAGTTTTGAGACTCTGATACAACAGTGACTGAGCTCAGCTGCAGAAATATGCAGCTTCTCTACTCAAGATCCACTACAAAGTGATCTGTGAAGATGTTGTTTCAGACACTACTCATGATTCTACGGTTTTACTACTACAGGCATGTAGGCTCTGAGCAGTGAATCTAATTTAGTGAATGAGCAACACCTGCTGTGTTCAGCAGGACAATAACTTGCAAAAACTTTTTTAGATGAGCACACGTACTACATTCACAGGCTCAGGAAGCCCTTTCCAAGTAAAACTATATTGTCCTTAATAGAATCTATAAATGTGAACCAGAATATCTGTTCTATTTTCTTTTGCATGTTTTTTTTTCCTTTGTAACAAGTTTACCCCAACTGTTTCCTGCTTTATTATCCTGACAAGACAGCATATTCCGTTTCCTGCCATCTGTTGCTAAATTTGCAATTTTCCACAAGATCACTGTGTATATACAGTATTTTTTTTCTGTTTGTTACTTCAGAGAACTCACTAAAGATAGGCCAAATGATTGCTTCATTTTTGACTTAGCAAACTCTACCCTGATGGTTTGATTTAAAAAAAAAAAAAAAAGAAAAAACCCCAAACCCTAAGATTCTGCTCTTACATTATGCACGTTGTGAGGGGATTTGTTGGTAGGAAAAAAAAATATTCCAAATTTCATCTCTCTTTCAAACTTATAGGCTATTTCTTTTGATATGTTATAATTTTTAAATCTTAGTTTTTATTCAACTTAAAAATGGTCTGTTGCTTTTTCTATTAGCTACTTATGTATCTGGTTTTGATGGCCCATTCCTTTAAATATTCAAGAATCTGTAGAGGTAAAAGTAGTTTGTCTGCAGCATTGTTATAGTTACTATGTACCCATGGAGAGGTGTGTTTTGTTTCTTTTTTCTTTTATTCCTAAATTTCTACATAAATGTTCCTCAGACTTAAACCTCCTTGATGCTCTTTGGATGCCAAAAAAGATCATTTGAAAATCTGTCTATGATGATGGTACTGATAATTAACAGAGATCTCAAAGGAAAAGGAAGAAGCAGTGAATAGACGTTCTGCTTCATAAATAATTTAATACCGAGTGACTTTTAGGAAAAACAATCATGGCCTTACAGGAACATAGTGAAGCTCTCAAATATGCATGAACAAATCTAATTAGGAGATGAGGTACTCATTACAGAAAAATCCTCATAATTTTTTTTCTGGTGCTGGGACTTCTGATAACCTCATCACCATTTAAATTTTCTCATTTGGGACTCCAAAGCAACCAGTCTTGTTTGTTTGGTTTTCATGTCACATGTTTTCCCACACGGATTCTGAAGAAAACACAGCTTATTTAACAGTATTGTCTACAAGTCCTGTCTACCATTCCTTCATTAGTTCTGCAAACAAGTTTTGGAAGTGTTCAGCTAATATCTACAAAATTTGGCAAAGGGGCAGAAATATCAAAAACATTTAGTTCCTTCATGTCTTATGAAAAGAAGACAGCCCATAGGATGGAGATCCTATTAAGTTGCAGTGTGACCCCAGATATTCCAGAAATTCACATGACAATTCAACAATCAGAGGTTACTTTATAGGGAAACAAACAGGGCTTACTAGTTTCAGCACTTACAAAACTATTTTCTTCTTGAATCATCTTTTTTTTAGGCAACAACTGTTTAAAAATACAACTATTCCTGAAGAAGAAGGAAAAAAAAAAAAGAAAAAAGGAAACAGTCTGTTAGATGCCTGATGGATTTTAAAATGCCTTTTGTAGAAGTCAGATCTCTAGTAGATCTTTTATGAACACTGAAAACAGTCAAAAGCCAAAACCAGTCTCTCTGAAGTCATTAAGATATATCACCTATCTCCTGGGTTAATGTGTTTATGACAAGTGAAAAATTAACACAGGGAAACAATACTCATTGCTCATGTCAATATCTTGCTTGTTCTTCAATATAGTGTAACCAACATTTGGTATATTCAGAAACCCACCAACACTGTGCACATCTATTTATCACAGGGTGATGAAGAAGAGAGGCAAACTCACAACTACTGTAACATGCAAAGCTGAACCATTAGAGGGGGCATACTCTTCAAGGATATCCTTGTTTTCATAGTCAAGATGGTTCTCTAAAACAGCTTGTCAGGGTTTGAGCAACTGTAGTGAAAAATATTATTTAGACACTTTTAAAAGCATGAAGAACAAATTTATTTTTGAACCATAGATCCTTCTGACCTGCTGAAGTATTTCTTATTAAACTCAAGTTTCTCCTAGCAGGATCTATCCTCATAAAACACTGAGGAACACAGAAGTGACACTACAGTAATATATCAAAGCTACTAACAGTCTTCAGTGTTTAGCTTTAGTTTAAGTACACAGTCATTACCTCACAAACATGTACAATAACATATGCTTACAAATAAATAGCTGAATAAAATTAATTTTCTATGGAAAATTACAGGTTTTAAAATACTTTTAAAATTTTCTCTTTTTTGTTCACTGAAAGCTAACATATCCATGACAAATTAGAAATGATTACAGGAAAGTAGTATCTGATTCCATGTCAATAGCTTGTTTGGTCCTTAAAACATATACTGAAGAACATAGAGTTCAGAAATGTGTGTTTAATTAGTATTATTATTCTCCTTAAAAGAAAAAAAAAAAAGATCTAAAATCCTACTCACGGAATATTGTTTGTGTAAAGGAACACTGTAACATTTTCATTTTGTTATTGTTGATTTTATTTGTACCCATATCTGTTTGACACCTGCCAGATAGAGAACAAGTTATTCTGTAGATTGGCATGGTTGCTGCTCCAGAAATCAAACTGAATGCTTTTCACTATGGATACAATTAAAACTAATGAAAATAAAGTGTTAATATTTCATTAATGGTAAACTTATACTGTCTTACTAATAACAGAAAAATGGAATGGGAGAGAACCTAAGCAATAAGAAATTTCTCTTCTTGTGACTCAACTGGTCATAAATAATAACATATTTGAAAAAAAAAGACTATTAATCAAGGAAAATTTCACTTGTTATAAAAAAATCTTAATTAATGATCATAAAGGAAAACATTTATTCTTATGTAGTGAGATCAGTGGGTATCTTCCAGCTGATGCCAGCAGCTCATTAAATGAACTTCCTTTGTGAGATTTCACACAGCACATAGCAACAACTCTAATTCCAGCTGAGTTTCAGCACAAATTAGGTGGTTGCAAATTTTCGTCTTGTAGTTAGTGGGCAATAACAACTATAAGTAAAACAGCCTTTCTATTCAGAGTTGTTAATATGCTATCACCTCTCTATTGCTGTTCAGTTTATTCAGGTGCTTGTGTACAGGTCCCACCATGGGTGCTGCTACCAGTGCCACAGGTGCCCTGGGGCATCTCTTCAGACTCAGACAAGACACTGAAAGAATATGTGCTTGATCCCTAAAAGTACATAGACACTTTCTTCAAACTATAGTCATGGCTTTGTGGCTAATCCCTTCGCCATGAAGTACAGTAAAAAACTATGATGCTGGGACTCAGAACATCAATGCTCAGCAGTCAGCTGCCCCCGGCCCCATGCATGCCCTTAACCTCTCCTCAGCCCACCTGGGCCACAGAAGTTAAGCAACTATTCTGTTCATGTACTCCCATGCTCAACCAAATAGTTACACCTCTTTCAGTATTCTGACAATGATCCCAATGTCCCCTAAACACGCTTCCAGTGTTTCATATTCCTCATCCTCCTTGAAGGGTGAGCTCCACAGAGGAAGACTGAGTTTCTATGTAGTATATTTCCTTTTGTAAAACCATGGGAGCTGTTAAGACTCCAATCATCATGTAACTATTCAGCAGTGCTATGCTACAATAACCTATTTTTATGGGAGTTTGGAAGATGAATATAAAATAACATAATCCCCAGCTGTGCTGTTATGTGTAAAGTCCCATTAATCACACTCAGTTTTACTTTACAGTATGCAAAGTGTTAGTGCTATTCAACTGCCTTAACACTGGCAGTTGCACACCGTAACTGCATTTTAAAAGTTACCTTTTCAAGAAATTAAGCACTCAGTCTTTCCTCCAGTGGTAATGTTAATTCAGCACCTTCTGATGTCAACAACATATGCAGAACAGCCTAGAAATCTAGGCATGCCAATTAAACCTCACAAGTATGCCAGCTTCCATAGTTGAATACAAAGTGCTAACCGCATTAATAGACCACCAAAAAAAAAAAAAGTTTAATGATTCTATTTATTTACAAATTATCAGAACTGATTTATCAGCTGTATTTTTCCATGAGGATGCTGGGCACAAATAACATTAAATGGTTTACTTACACCATTTCAGGGAGACAGTATTAGATTATTTGGGGTTCAAAATAATGAATCCATGCTAGATGCAACAAAGAAATAAAAATCTTATTAGCATCTGGGGAAGCTTACAGACATAAGAGTTCAAACTTGGAACTGCTCATTCCTTTCCTGAAGCTGGTAGCATGGATGTGATGTTGGATTTGAATAGTGATCAAGCAACTGAGTTCAGATCTGAAAACAAATATGTAATAAGGTCAGGAAGGGAGAAAACTACTGTTACTAGTTACTGCTTTTTATCTGATAGTCAGAAACTCCAGTTTTCTACTTAATCATCAAAGCAATACCTCAGATGAGAACCAAAGAGATGTTGTGAATTAGAACCTTTGCTTCCAAAGTGTAGAAAGTGCTATGATTCAGAGGGACTAACCTGTGATGTACTCTCCTAGAACAAAGCTTCCCTGAGTGTGAAAGCAGAATCCACAAGTCAGGGAAGTTTTATAAAATTCATGGTGGTGCATTTAAGAAACAATTTGTTTATTTAAGAGGCAATGTTTTGTGTGTTTTAACTTGAATGCACAAGAAATTTCTATTTGACAATTTTGAAGGAAAGTTGTATGGTTTTGTTGAGGAACATTGTGCAAATGTTCTCCTTAATTTTATTCATTAATTTTTTGTAAATGTTTGAATATGATTTCAGGTGGGCAGAGCTGTATATTTTATATCAGTGATTAGGGATTATGATCTGCAAACATTGCAAGGTATTTCTACTTATGTTTACTATCAAGGCTAGACATTTAAGCTAAGAATTACATTAAAATGGTAAAAATTTCACACACAGAATATTGGTTCTATTTCACTGTCACTTTCACATGAAGGATGGAGAAGATATAGTGAATTATCTTGCAGACTTCAAAGATGAAAAAGACTAAAAGAGGTTTTTTGTAAAATATATTTGCAAGTTTGAGTGAGATACGTGATCCAATAGAATGTGAGACTTGCAATGTCATTGATTTCACAACTGCGTAGCACCATTCATCTGAATTTGTCTATTGAGGTCTATAGCCAGATGACTGTCTGCTATTCAGCAAAAAGAATAAACAGGCTCTGGAATCATTATTTGCCAAGATTCACAGGTGCCTCCTGTAGAAAACTTCTTTATAAAGCTTCACTCGTCTCTGTCAGGACACTAATCTCTATTCAGTACAGAGAAATTTTGCCTTTCATAGATAGAGGGTCTATTTAGATCTTTGAAGTTAATCCAAACCCAAGTCACAGCAACACTTAGAAGCACAGATGCAGATATTCTGTTTAGACTTCCTTTTAAATATTCATGGATGGAAACTGTTTTTCTACTTTTGTCATTCAAAGATAACGATTCTGGCTTTTATGAACTTTTGCTCATCTCTTAATCCACAAGTAAAATGTTTCCTTTCCAATGCAACTGACATATCTAAGTGTGGTTACACATAGAGAAGTAGTCTACATATGTAGCAGATGATCAGCAGAAGAAATAAAAAATCACTTAATGTTGGACAACCTCATACCAGTGGCAAGATTCATTAAACTGTGGACTGGACTCAGCAAGACAGAAAATGCTACTCAAGTGTTTTACAGTGCATTGAGGGCTAAATTGATGAAACAGAAAGTCTGCTTGCTGTATTGGGATTTGATACATTGGTTTCCACTCCGACCTTATTTAACTGCAGTTTTGTAGAGAAGCATTAGGGACAACACAGTCAGCAGCTATCCACTTCACAGTATCTTGCTCACATCTTGGACATATTTGCCAACTCATTTATATTTATACTGTATCTTAGCCATCACTCCAGGAATTATCTAAAAACAGTAGTGTTGCTGCAGATAATATACTGATAAAGCAATCTACACAGATGGTAAGCTTTCAACTTACATTAAAAAAATCATCAGTTGTTCCCATTTTTTTCCAAAATTAAGGCAACTTTGTCCAAAAGTATGTAGAATAATATATGCACAGTTTCAAGGGCGTGATGCCTTATTCTAAGTTCAACTGAAGAATTTTTTAGGATTTATTCTTAACTATCAACCAGAAGTTTCTTAAATTTTGAATATTAAAAAATAATAAAAACTAATGAAAATTTAAGATAATGATCCTGATTTCAGATTCTATTGGATTGGTCACTGTTTAAAATAAAGAAGGAGAGTCGTAGGAACTACAATGATCACAGTCTAAGCAATGTCAAAAAAGATTTCTAATTATTTTTTAGAAGGGTATGCATCTGAAAAGTTAATTTCTTTGAAAATTTCCTCTTTACTACAAAGACTTCTACATTAATTTTAATTGATGCAACAAATCCTGATATTTGCTGCACTTTTATGTAATGAGGAGAGGTTTGAATACATATTGAAGTCATTCTTGTCATATGGGTAGAACAGGAGCTGTCTAAGAATAGATTCTTATCTAAGAATCTGAATGACAAAAATCCAGGTAATTAAAAGAATATTAAAATGGAAAATCTTTGCTTTTTTTAACTACAACCTGGAGAAAATAGATTTTCTGGTAGATACAACAGCAGCTTCACAATGGGGAAAAAATCTTCACTAGAGAATGCATTTATTTTCACCATTTCTTGATTTGTCATTTATTATTGAAAAGTAAGCAATAAAAAGGTGACTCTGGGTAGAATGCAGAGAAGGTTTTAGTTTGGTTTGCTTTGGGTCATCTCCTTACCTTAGTATCTTGGCAATTAAGAGACGTCAGTCATTAAAGATAATAAAATAAAACTACTTTAGAAAATTAACAAGTGTCACCTTCTGCCTGGAGTGCCAACAATTTTTATTACTTCTGCTTCTTGCAATACATAAGTCCTTTATTTTATAGTTATCATATATGAGTTTCTACAAAAGTGATAATACTATGACTGGGGTAATTTCCTGACAAATTAATTGGAATTAATCCTTTCTGCAGCTGTGCTGTATGATCTGGGGGATCACGAGGGATTTTTTTAAATGACTTGTGGTCATCAGTTTTAAAGTCTCCTACTGATTGTATCTCTCTAATATGCCTTAAAGCCCAAAAAAGAATGCACTAGATAGGTAAACATATTACATGTCCTGAATCAACAATTGCCTTCCGGCCATATGGGACAGATCACATGGGATCCCACAATGTGATTTCTATGTTATTTCCTCTTATAAATCTTGACACCTTTCTGTGGAAAAAAACCCCTTCCTCCCATTTCATTCTGTGAGGTGTGGGTTGAAGCCATAGGACAGAGATGCCCTAGACATCTTTCTCATTGATTGTTTTGCAGTTGTAGGATATAGAGACAACTGTTTAACTCCAAAACACTGGTCAGACGGTGAATGTGGAGGAAGGAAACTTGGTAGAAAGGCAATCTTGTTTTCATTTCATATGTTGCTTTAAGGTCTTCATGTCCTTCAGTTCTTGATGGAATAAAACTTCATTTGCATTCTCTCAGCCTGAAACTTTTCTGGTTCCTGCCTAAAAAAACTTTGAAATAGATCTTTTTAAAGAACGTTATTGGTAACACAGTGCTTTGTATTTGTTCTCTGTGGTATGTTTGTGGCACTTTTCCAAAAGAATATAAATATCTGGAAATATTTGGAAAAAAATTGCACGTATTTAGGTCTATGTTTTTTGTACACGAACATCTTAAGGAAACTCTCAACAATAAAGATTTTTTTCTTTCTAGAACCGTACAAAACATATGACCTATGTCAATAAGATAATGAGTGCTTCACAGCCTATAAACATCCCTGGCATTTAATGGTTGCATTGAAAATTAACATTTCTAATAGAAAACTTCTGTCACTTATAATTTCTACTCTCTTTTTTGATAAGTAGTCTGAAAGCAAATCATCCTGTTCCAGGTACAAGCAACTTAGTGAACCTGAGTAAGCATAACAGAATCCACTCAGAGTAAGAGATTATAATCTGCTGCTTATTAAATACTTGGAATATCTTTTGAGATACAAAAAATATCCAAGTTGCATATAGCCATATTGGAAGCAAGGTTATACCCCAAAAGATATTGCCACATACGAGACATAAGATGAACTGAAAACTCTGGAGTTAGTGTTAGCTGGGATCTCTGAGTGAAGCCCTTGAGCTACATTAAGATTTATAAGAAATCTGTCAGGAATATAATTGTTCTGACAATGCAAAATATGAGATTAATACCTTAACAATAATGCTTTTCCCTGGGTGACATCCGTCCACACAGCACATGTCACCACCACAGCTGGTGTCCCTGTGAACAGTCTTAGCCAAGAAGCCAAGGAATAAAACACCGCAGAGTTTATTATTTATCATGGACTTGCTTTCACACCCTCCAGCTATGATCCCTGACAATGAAGGTTGAGACATGTTGGCAAGACAGTGCAAGCCTGGGCCTGCTACAGATCCTGTCTCTCTGGGTGCACATCAGAGGGCTTTTTTTATATGTTTCTAAAAATTAGCTAGTTATATATTTTTTTTTGCCTACTGTTTCTGTCCTTAAATCACTCTACCCTTGACAGTATTCATAGCAATTATACACAAACTCGATTCTTATCTAGCAGTTCAATTTCAGACAAATGAAATGTCTCCCTACCCTTTACTCTTCCATATGCACACTATTATTTCTATTCATTTATTTTGCTCTTATCAAGAGCACAAAAAAAATAGATGACATATTATTCCAAAAGTGTATTTTAGGTTTATAAAAGACATAACAGACTATAAATAAAAAAGAACTAACTTTGAATTACCTGGAAGCTCATATATTTGAATTATTTATTTCTTTGTGTTGCAAATGGAAGAACGACATAGTATGAAACAGACATATCAAACTTTGAATAAGTCTTTTCATGATCATATCTATATATATTGGCCAGATAGGAAACACGTTCCCAGAACTATATCATTTGGAAGCATGACGACACAATGGGGTTGGTGCGTTCTGCATGTTGGAAGCAAAGGATTTTTCTTTAAGAAAAGGAACAAAGGAGCAGACATAGAATCACAGAATCATAGAATCATCTAGATTGGAAGGGACCTTTAACATCATCAAGTCCAACCATCAAACTAACACTGCTAAAACCACCACTAAACCATGTCCCTAAGCACCATATCTACCCATCTTTTAAATACCTCCAGGGATGGCCATTCCACCCCTTCCCTGGGCAGCTTGATAACCCTTTTGGTGAAGAATTTTTCCTACTATCCAACCTAAACCTCCCCTGGCATAACTTGAGGACATTTCCTCTTGTCCTATTGTTTATTACTTGGGAGAAGAGATCAACCCCTACCTCTCTACAACCTCCTTTTAGGTAGTTGTAGAGAGCAACAAGGTCTCCCCTCAGCCTCCTTTTCTCCTTTCTCCTTTCTCTCCTTTCATGTTTAACAATCCCAGTTCCCTCAGCCTCTCCTTATAAGACTTGTGCTCTAGACCCCTCAACAGCTTCATTGCCCTGCTCTGGATGCACTCCAGCACCTCAATGTCCTTCTTGTAGTGAGGGGGCCAGAACTGAACACAATATTCAAGGTGGGGCCTCCCACCTTGCTGAGTACAGGGGGACAATAACTTCCCTAGTCCTGTTGGCCACACTATTCCTGATACAAGCCAGGATGCTGCTGGCCTTCTTGGCCACCCAGGCACACTGCTGGCTCATATTCAGCTGGCTGTCAACCAAGACCCCCAGGTCATTTTCTGCCAGGCAGCTTTCCAGCCACTCTTCCCCAAGCCTGTAGCACTGTGTGGGGTTGTGGTCCAACATGGTCCAAAATCCAAGTGCAAGTCATAGAATCATAGAAT
>VZSF01010244.1:365474-383968 GCA_013398295.1 Chionis minor | reverse complement strand
GGGGGCCGCGGGGCCGGGGGGGGCTCCCGCCCCTCCTCAGCCGCCCCCTCCGGCTGCTGGCCGAAGTCCCGCAGGGATGCGGGCGAGAGGGTGCCGTAGGCGCTGTCGATGGAGGACGAGCGGCAGCTGCTGGCGGCGGGGGCCGTGCTGTGGGGCAGGGGTACGGGCAGGGCACCCGCAGGCAGCTCCCCGGTGGGGGTCTCGGTGGATGTGGGGGTGTCGACAGAGCTGCCTGTGCCGATGGAGGTGCCGGTGCCGACGGAGGAGCCGTCCGAGGTCGAGCCGAAGGGTCCTGCGTCCCAGTCCGGGGAGGAGAGCTCGTCACCGCCATCCGCTGCCACCACAGCGAGGGTCTCGGTCGAGCCGTCAGAGGGGCTGCGGGGGCAGCAGGGTGAGGAGGGGGCTACGCCAGGCCGGGGGGTGTGTGGGGCCCCCCTCCCGCTCCCTACCACCGCTGCGAGTCTGGGCTGGCGCTGCTGCGGCGCAGGACAGTGGGTGAGCTGGCGGCCGAGGCACCGCTCTCGCCTTCCTCCTCGTCCTCTTCCTCCTCCTCCTCCAGGCACCAACGCTGCCGCAGCTGCTGCAGCAGGTTCTGGGGAGGGGGAGGCATCAGAGAGGCACGGGGCACCCACTGGACCCCCACCCGCCCCCCGCGCCCCTCACCTGAGCGTTGCGCACCGCCTCGACCCAGCTGCGGCACAGGGACTGCCCGCTGGCCTGGAAGGTGTAGGCGGCCACGGCGCTCCCCAGCTCATTCAGGTAGATGAGGAGGAAGGAGCCTGCAGGCAGGGGCTGTCAGCAGCGTCCAGGGACGCTCCTGTGGTCCCCGTCACCCCCCAGTGCTGCTCACCTGCGTCCCTGAGCTCCCGGCAGACGACCTTGTCCACCAGCAAGGGCTGCCGGATCACCTTGGTGCGCTCAGCCTTCTTGAGGGGCTTGGTGATGAGGAAGAGGTCGGTGAAAAGGAAGCAGTAGACATCCATCTGCGGGCGAGAGCAGAGCCATGGGCACTGGTCGGCACAGTGGGCAGGGGCAGGCGGGCAGGGGCCGGGACAGAGGGTCCCCGTACCCCGCGGTCCTCACCTTGCTGTCTTTACCTTCCCGCATCCGCAGGCTGCCCTCGAGGAGGAGCTGCCGGGTGTCCTCCGGGGAGGTGCCGGGGATGGGAGCCGTCAGGTCCAGCCGCAGGAACTCCTTCAGCAGCTGCCGGGAGCCCCCGGCGTCAGTGCCAGGCACAGCATGGGGTGACATGGCATGGCAGGTGGTGGCAGGGGGCAGCATGGCATGGGATGGGGTGGCTTGGCTTGGCATGGTATTGGGTAGCATGACATGGCATGAAATGACAGGGTGGCACAGCACGGTTTGGTATAAGGTGGTATGGCAGGGCATGGGGTGCCAAGGCATGGGGTGGCAGCTCTGCCGTGCCCAGCCTACCTTGTCCACCTCGTCTGTGCTGCCCTCCACCGCCTCGTAGGCATCGATGCGGTCGAGGATGGCAGCCAGGCGCTGCCGCTCCTGCCGCTGGCGCATCCGTGAGTTGACGTGGTTGATGAAGTGCTCCACAGAAGCAATCTGCGGCCGGGGCAGTGGGTGTGAGGGGCTGGGGGTACCACCCCACTCCGCACCTCGCCACCCCACGCCCCCGGCCCCTTACCATGGCAGTGATGGCGTCACGGGCACACAGGTCATCCGTCTTCTTCAGCACAGACTTGAGGAGCAGCGGGTATTTGGTGAGGCGCTGGTGGGGCTTCACCAGCATGTCGCTCAGCTTCAGGCGGCTGCACTGCTCGTGCTTTTCGGCCCACTGTGGCACACGGGCGTCAGCCCCGGCCCCGGCCCCGGTCCCAGCCCCGGCCCCAGCGCCGGCCCCAGCCCCAGCCCGCTCTCCTTACCGTCACATAGGTGCGGAAGAGCTCGCTGTCCCGCAGCAGCACCCTCATGTACTCCATGCAGCCCTCCTCCTCCATGCAGTACCGCACGTAGGGCTTGAAGAGGGAGCCGAACTGGGGGGCGCAGGGGGGTCACCACAGGGCGTGGTGCAGCGCAGCCCCCCGTCATGGCACAGGGTCCCCACTCACCATCTTGAAGCCATCAAGGAAGTCGACCGGGTCGAGCAGCGCGCCGGTCTGGCGTGCTTTGGCCAGCACCGGTGCCATGACGCTCCGCCACAGCTGGCGGTGCAGCCGGATGATCTCTCCAATGTTGCCGAAGAGCCGCTCGGCATCCACCTGCGGAGGCGAGGCAGGAGCTACGCGGGGGCAGCACCCACACCCCGCCGGTGTGGCCAGACTGGGGTCCCATCCCTGAGCCGGGGGGTCCCTGGCCCCCGCACCTCCCCACCACTCACCTCGCAGAGCAGCCCCGACTCCTGCAGGTTCAGCAGGCAGCACAGGAAGAGCTGCGGGGACAGAGCGGGGAGCTGGTGAGGTGCAGCCATGGCACCCCCCACCCCACCGTGGCGCGGTGTGGCATGGCACGGCTGTCACCAGAACTCACGTCGGTGATGACTTTGAGCTTGCGGATGTAGGTGGCCTCGGTGTGCAGCAGCTCCCAGATGGCTTCCTGCTGGTGGCACTGCCGGCGCGACAGGGCCTGCCGGGACAAGCGTCAGCACCGCGCCAGTGGCTGGGCAGAACCCCCACGGTGCCCTGGCCCCCCAGGCTTACCTCTGCGCCCCGGATGATCTGCTGCCAGCTGTCCTCCAGCACCAGCCCGGCCTCGTCCCCGTCCTCCTCCCAGGAGTCGCGGTCAAAGCGGAGCTGGGGCGGCAGCTTGGGCAGCCCGAAGGAGCCGTAGGCGTGCAGCCGGCTCGCTAGCTGCTCCAGCTTCTCCGTCTCCTGGCCGGAAGCAGGGGGCAGAGCAGCTGGGCAGGAGACTGGTGCAGACGTGCCACAGACCCCCTTGCCCTGCCCACAGAGCTGCAGTGGCTCGAGCCCCAGGGGACACATCCCAGCTCCCCAGCATTGTCGCGGGCAGATCCCACGCCCCCTCCCCATGCCCACGTCCCACCTACCCGCCCGAAGGAGCTGGAGCCAGTGCTGGAGCCAAAGAAGCCACTGAAGCGGCTGGCGGCACGGTTCTTCCAGGTGTCGGTGCCATTGGCAGGCAAGGACGTGGTGCCGTGCAGGGCTGGCTCAGGGCTGGGGATGCTGGCATCCCCCAGGAACTCCGTCATGTTTTTCCTCCGCCGGCCCGGAGCCTGCAGCGGGGACAGCCCGTGCCCCCCAGGTCATGGCCCGGGACTGCGTGCCCGGGCCACCGGGGTGGGGACAGCAGCATGGCGCAGCACGATGCTACAGCAGGACTGACCTCGAGCACCCGTGGGACAGACAGACAGACACCTGGCTGCCACCCCCAGGCAGCAGCGTCCCCCCAGCCACGCTCCCCTGCCCGCACTGACCTGCCTACCTGCATCCTGGGGGCGCAGGGCCCCGGGTGTCCCCTGGCCAAGCACGGCCGGTCCCGAGCAAGCGGCGGCGGCAGCGCGGGGGCTCAGGGCATGGCGCGGGGCACAGCGCCCCAGCCCAGCCGCCTGCCCAGCCGGGACGGTGGAGCTGGAGCCAGGCAGGCAGTGGCCGGGCTCCTCCGAAACAAAAGGAGGTGGGGCCAGCGCCGAAAACCTAATTTCCCTCCTCGCCAGATAAGCTAATCAGAGCCGAACAATTCCCTGGCGGAGATCAAAGCCCCCCGGCCGGCCGCGAGAGCTGGGTCACGGCCAAGGGCTCCCACCGGCCCGGGCACCGCTGCACCAGCCGCCTCCCCGCGTGGCCCCGGGCTGTGCTGGGATGTGGCCGCTGCCGCCTCCTCGCCCCAGCACAAAGGGCAGCAGGGACAGGGGTCCCTGCCTGCCACGGGGCCACGGGATGTGGCATGCCACCACCGCTGCCTCACGCCCCGCCACGTCCCCATCCCTGGGCAGGGAGAGCCACTGCGGCACAGTCCCCGTTACTCACCGAGCTGCCGCCAGCCCCATCGCCCCGGCGCAGCTGGGCTCCCGCCTGCCCCCAGGAAGGCAGTGGGGGCCGAGACACCCGTGGGGGCAGTTGGGTGCGTGCTGGCCCCCGCGCCCTGCCGGGGCTCTGCTGGTCCCGCAGCCAGGCATCGTAGTGCTGGACGCGGGCGGCCACCAGCCCTGGACACACAGCCAGCTTGCCACCTTCAGCGTCCCCCGCAGCCGCTCCCCGCGAGCGTGGCAACCTGCTCCCACGGGGAGCGGCAGCCAGCCTGCCCCCACGCCTTATCTGGGGCCAGGGTCCACGGGGCAGGACCGAGCTGTGCTCAGCAGCTGCCAGGCGCCGCAGTGAGAGGAGGGCTGGCGGCCAGGGCGAGCCCCGGGGCCCCCGGGGCTCCTGTTTGCCTTTGCTCTGGTGCCAGCCTGTACGGGGCACGGCCGCAGGGCCGGTGTCACCGGCTGAGCTGTCACAGACACTGGCACAGTCCCCGCCACCACGGCATGGCTGGCATGGCACAGCCCGCACAGCACAGCCAGGAGCTGAACCAGCTCTTGGGGGCTCCAGTGGGGTCTCCAGCCCACACCACACAAGGCCACCAGCCAGGAGACACCATGCTGCCACCCATGTCCCCATCTTTCTGGCAAGGATGGCTAATGGGGTATCCTATGCGCCCCCCCCCCCAGCTCCGCCCCCCAGGGCTGGCGCCAGTACTCACCAGGCTATCAGTGCCCTCACGGCGTCCCGGCACCAGCTCTGGCACCAGCCCAAGGATCGCGGTGGTGCTGGGAGGGTGCAGGATGGGCAGGCTGGCCGACCTGGCATCCCGCGCCGCCTGCTCCACCTTCAGCTCATCCCCGGGCTTGGCTGCAGAAGCATTGGGCTGTCAGAGTCCCCAGGGAGCCCCGGGGTGGCCAAGCCTCCCGCCGGGCTCCTGCCGCACCTTTCACCCGCAGGTAGTGCCCCCCAAAGCGGTATGCCTCGAACTGGAGCGAGAGCGGTGTGTGGGACTGGTCCAGGTAGATGTCCACCTTGCCTGGCTCGATCGCTTTCCTCTCGAAGACCGGCAGCAGCACCTCCCTGCGGGGACACAAGCCCCACATCCGTCCCCGTGTCCGTCCCCGCATCCATCCCTGCATCTGTCCCTGGCAGACTCACCCCAGGGACTTCTTCTTCATGGCTGGCACGATCTCTGCCTCGATGTCGATGTTGAGGTCGAACTTCAGGGTGAAGCACTCCTTGCTGGGGTCCTGGGGGGAGGTGGCAGCTGCTCGCCCAGGGGTCCCTCCCACCTGCCGGGGCCACCCCGGGGAAAGGGGCCGGTGCCTTACGTCCGTGTGCCTGCGCCGAGCCTTCTTCTTGGGCAGCTTCAGCGCCGAGCTCCTCCGCTCCCTGCGGGCACAGGGCGGGCAGGGTGATGGGGATGCTGCGGGTGGGGGACGTGCAGGGGACACGAAGGGCTGGGGACTCACGCTCTGCTGTCCGCCGGTCCCTCCTCCTCCTCCTCCTCCACATCGGAGGCAGGGCTGGTGCGCGGGGGACATGAGCGCGTCGACATGTTGCGGGCCAGAATGGAGCCTGCAGACGGGCGTGAGCTGGACTGTGCCGGCTCCGGCTGCATCCCACTCCCATCCCAGTGCTGCACCAGCCTCAAGCACGCCCCACTCCCACCGCTGCGCCGTGCCAGCCCCGAGCACAGCCCGCTGCCGCAGAGCTGCCAGTGCAGCAGTGCCGGCCGCCTCCAGCCTGGCTCACCGTGCGGGGGCAGGTCGAAGCGAATGTGGCCGTCGAAGTGCATGGCGCCATGGAGGTGGCCGTCGCAGAGCTCACACAGGCTGAGCGGGCTGCTGCGGTTCAGCTGCCGGCACTCCGCGTGGTGGCATACCTGAGTGGGGACGGGCACACGTGTGAGCTGGGCAGGGGATGCCCAGGGGCTGCCAGTGGGAGGGACGGGCAGCACCACAGGTGGCAGGGACCCCCCTTCCCATCCGCACACCACCGGCAGGCAACGCGGAGGCCGGAGCGGGCACGGGGGAAGCAGGGTGAGCGGGACATGGCCAAGAGGCGGGGGGGCTGCACCGCAGAGCCCCCTCCTCGCTCCCCCGCTCTGAGCAGGGACCCCAGGGAGGCTGCAGATGCCTGGGCATGGGGGGGGAGCCGGGGGACAGGCACCTGCCCCTCGCCGGGTGCCGGGGAGGCCACGCTCCTGCGCTGCAGCCCCTTTGTGCCTGCAGGAGCAGCGTTCCCGGAGCAGGACGGAGGAAGCGAGCGTCTGCAGCCAAACAATGCTCGAAGCCGGCACGTTTCCTCCGATTGTGCGTGGCCCCAGCCCCGCCGGGCATTCACAGCGGGTTATTTTTAACCCCCTGGCCGGGCCCCCAGCGCCGTGCACAGCCCGTGACCCCTGGCCAGCGCTCGCAATCGCTGGGGGGTCCAGCTGGCCCCTCTCCTGGGGACCACGCCGCTGCCGGCCGCTGCCAGTGAGCCCCATCGCACCGCCAGCACGTCCCCGTCCCGGTGCGGGACCCCCATGGCCACTCTGCACGCAGAGGGGCGCGAGGGGCTGCCGGGGAGGAGCGAGCGCTGCCCGGGCCTGCCTGCATTGCGCTGCGCCACTGCGGGGAGGAAGCGCCCGTGCAGCCCCAGCCGCCCCCGCTTCCTGCCCTCCTTCCTCCCGGCACTGATGAAGTCAGAGCTGACGCGGTCTCACCACCCGCGCGCTGCCTGAGGGGCCACCAGCCCCTCCGTGGCACCCAGCGTGGTGGCACCCACTGGTGTCCTACCCCCACCGCTGGCGACAGGCTGGCCCCAGCCCTCCCCTCCTCTCCCACCGCCATGGCCGCAGCCCAACGCCGTCGTGGCCGTCGTGGCACCTGTGTGACGGGGAGCACGGCCGCAGGCTGCGGGCAGTGACCGCAGTTGGTGCTTGCTCAGGGACCCCCAGGATCCTCCATAGCTGCCCCGCCAGGACACGGGGCTCCCTGTCCACCCCATGCCTGTCCCCGCAGAGGGGCAGGGCGCCCAACCCCCTCTGCCCACCCCAGGGATTAGCTCCCGGCCGCGCCGTGCTCCTGGCATGCTGCAGCTGCCCCACAAAGCGAGGGGGGATGCAACGCAGCTCCGTGTCACGGCAGGACGAGCCCCAGCCTGGCCAGGACCCTCACCCCATACCCAGACAGACGGTGGGAGAGAAGGGACCCTAAATCTGCTCCAGCATCATGTTAGTGAGCGGGGGGACAGACAGACTGGAGCGGATTAGCCCGTCACACCAGCTAGGGAAAACGGGGAAGCTGCCGCGCCGTTCAATGCCGGTAGAACCACACCACTGCTGGGGAATGCCTGCCCAGCACAGGCTGGGGGGGCACACGGCTGGCAGGGGGCTGCTGGCCATGCCAGGGGGGCTTCGGGGAGCGGCAGGTCAGGCAGAGCCACCTCCTGCTCCCTATCACCCGCCAGCCTGACGGCAGGCGCTGGCAGAGGCAGCTGCCCGTCAGTGCCCACCAGCCCACAGGACCCACCTTGGCCGCCCTCCTCTCGCCGCTGCAGTCGGGGTTCTGGCACCGCAGCACCGTCTCCTCCGGCGGGCTCGGCTCGGCTGTGGGAGAGAGGGAGGTCAGTGCCGGGGTGCCGCGGTGAGCCCCCCCCGAGCCCTGCCTGCGCAGCGGGACCGTGCTGAGGCTTCCGCACCGCAGACCCTGGGTTTAAGAGCTCGGCAAATCCCTTGGGCTCAGTCAAGGCTGAGCCTGCCCGCTCCTGCCTGCGCCACAGCCCATCCAGGGGGATGAAACGCCATGCCCAAGAGCCAGCACAGCACAGGTTCAGGATCTGGCACCTCCTGCCCGGCACCCCAAGTTGTGGGATCAGGACACAGACCTGCCCCACGGCCGGCACGGACCAGGGCTGCAGCAAGAACACTAAATCTGCCACTTGCCAGCCCCAGCAGGGCTTAGGAGACACTTTAAGCTTTGACAGTTAAATCGGCCTTAGGGACAAATCCTATTTTGAAGGCTTTTGTTATGTGTCACGTCTAATCGTTTAAAAATAACAGACTCTGGGCGGCTCTGCTTTGCAAACCTGCAGCGCAAACATCCCACCGCAGGACAGGGACGCTCTGGTGGGAAGCTGCCCCGCCGGGCATGGAGCTGGTGCAGGGGATGCAGAGAGGCCAGGCAGCACGGCCGCACTGGACACCACGGTCACCAGCCACAGCAGCGGGGCAGCCGGCACAGGGGCTTCCCCCACCACGCCGCTCCGCTCTCCCGCATCCCTCCTGCCAACAAAAATAGCATCCGCGCCGGCCCGAGTGGGACCGCGGCCAAGGCCGGGGTTAGACTCAGTCTACGGGAAAAAATGTCTTTTGGGGCAGTGCCGAAAAAGTTGCTGCTTCAGCCCAGAGAGGGGGAGGCGATCCAGACTGGTGCCCCAGCTCCCGGCCAGGCAGCGATCCTGGGCACCGGCAGGACCCCCAGGCTGTCCCCCGGGAGAGCACCGGGAGCTGGGGCTGCCACGCTGCCCCCACGGCCGGAGCACAATGAGGGCTCTGTCCTGCAGCCCCCACCGGGCTGGGCCGCCCCCCGCCGCCGCCGTTTCACTTGACCTATCGGGAATAATAACGGAAACAAACAAGAAATTCTTCCATGCACCCAAGGGAAAGTTTTCCAAACTCACCGAAGACTCGAGGCCGGCCGGAGCAGCTGGCAGTGCTGGGGACCAGCCCCACGCTGCAGCTGCCGGCACGGCCGGAGCCGCCTGGCGCTGCCCAAACACGACCCTGGCAGCATGTTCCGTGTGGACCAGGGCCTCACGCGTGCCGGGCGGGAGCTCTGCGGCAGGGAGCACACAGAGGGCACCCCAGTTCCTGGCAGAGGCAGGAGACTGTCCGGGTCCCTACCGGACACTCTGGGGGCCGCAGGAGGGATCCTGTCCCCACCAGATCCTCCCCCCGGTGCCACCTCCTCCTCCTCCTCCTCCTCCTGCTGCTGCCGGCTGTGTTACCCTGCCCGGCTCTGCCGGTGACAGCAAGCGAGGCTGAAACCAGACCGTCCTTGCACCGGAGCACACCGCGGCAGCTCGCTGGTGCCCGAGCTGGGAGGGAGTGGTGCCAGCGGCACGGGGTGGTTTTGCTGAGGGCTCCCCGGCTGCACCTGCAGCATCCCCACGGCATCCCTGTGGCATCCCCACCCCAGCCAGAGCTTCTCCTGGCCCCCCTCACCCTTGTTGCCAGGGCTGGAGGTTTTTGGCCAAGTGCGGCTGCCCGCAGCTCACCGGCCCCCCGCGTCCCCCCAGCCACCTACCCCCGAGCTCCTCACTGATATCCAGGCTGGAGCTCCAGGAGAAGCGCTCCACGGCCGCGTACTCCAGCCCCGCCAGCCCGGCGGGCAAAGCCTCCAGCTCGTAGGCACCCCGCTTCCTCCAGTACAGAAACATCCTGGGGTGGCGGCCGGGGGCCCCCCGGAGCCGTGCCCGCCCCACCGGTGGGACTAGCCAGGGGAGCCCAGCTCCGGCTTTGAGAGCGGGTCCTGGTCTCTGGACAAGCGGCGCATTCAGGCCGGCAGCGGCAGAGGGTGCCCGGGAGGCCGGCACAAAGGGCCTTTCTTCAGCCTCCCACAGACATTGCACAAATTTCACTTTCCGCTGTCTATGAAAGACATTCGGCCGCCGAGACAAGACGCGCTTGTGATTAAAATAATCGGCATGAAGAGGGGGGCTGTTCGGTGGCTCCGCCGTCGGACAGCTTTTGGGGGGGCGGGAATGCGCCGCCCCGAGCCCCCGCTGCACCCGTGGGCATGCCAGGGGGCCCAGCCCCTGCGGGAAAAGCCAGGGGTCTTTAGGGGGGGTTTCCCCCTGCTAAACCCGAGCAAATGGGAAAGCACCGGATGGGGCCTAAAACCCACAAAGGCAGCAAAGGACGGCGCCTCTGTCCTGCCCCACGCGAAACTCTCCCTAAAACGGGGGAAAAACAAAACACCGTGCGGGGGGATCAGCTGGGCTGAGACCACCCCAGCCCCAAAACTCATCAGCATCATCGGCATCTTCTACCGAAAGCACCACATGCTCCCCACAGTTTTGCTGCTTCTAGGCACTCTTTGCCAGAAAAGGTAGAAAGAAATTTAAAAAAAAAAAAACAAAAGAAAAAAATCATTGCTGCAAAGTTAATAGATCCAAACCTATTAAAAACCCCAGCCATCCTGCTTTACTCAGCACATCCTTGATGCTGTAAGTGCTAAGGAACCAATTTCCCGGTGATCACACTACGGAGTGCCCCCACCTTGCCGGGGGGTGCTGTGCCGAAATGTACGCTCCGAAGTCCCGGCCACCCAGTACCGCCCTCCCCCGGAGCAGACCCCCCGGGAGCTGGTGGGTCCCCCCCGCCCGAGGGTGCACCATCCGCCTCCGGGCCCCGGCAGGCGCTGGCAGCTCAGTATCCGCCTGGAATGATTGGAACCCGGACACTCACGGCTCGGCACGGGCACACAGGGGTCACTCCCTCATCCCCCAGCTCCGAGGCGGGGGGGACCCTCGCCTGGGCAGGCAGGTGCTGGGGGGCTGTGACAGCACCGCGGGGGTGCCAGCTGCTCCAGGGAGCACTGCTCAGCCCCGGCATCTCACCCGGCCTTTCACGCGCGCCGCTCCCGTCTCACCTTTCCCGGCACCTTTTCCACCTGCTCCCTGGCAGCTCGAACCCCCGCCTGGCCCGGGGTTTTCCCCCGGCTGCTCGACGGCCCCTGTATTTATTTTAGCCACTGTTCAGGCCAGGTTGCCGGCCAAGTCCTTCCTGCACTGCCAGACCCAGCCAGATGGGGATAATTAGGCTTGGATTAAGTTAAAGCTTTAACTCTTTAAAAGGCAGCACCGCCCGCAGCCCCTCTCCAGCCCTCATCCCGCTTCCTCTGCCCGTTTACAGGTGTGTGCCTGGAGCGCCAGGAGAGCTCCTGGCAAACCAGATAAAAGCATTTTTCACAGATTACTCTCCCCCACAGCGAGCAGCCAGCCAAAGAGATCCTGCACCGAGCAGCATGCTGCATCCCTGCTTCCTCCACGGGAGAGACCTGGCCACAGGGAATCTGAACAGGCACCCGTCTCAGGGGTGCGGACTCCGGGGCTGGACCGTCCCTGGCTCTGGGACACAGGCAGCACACGCCAGGTCTGCCGGAACCGCCGCAAGCAGCCGGGCTCTTCGGGCACTCACGGAGCCATGAAATACCCGACACGCCAGCGCTACCCCTTCCGAAAGGGGTTTGCCAAAAACATCCTCACCTCGGGCCACGATGCTCGCTCCCCTCTGCGTGACGCCCACCAACCTCATCTTCACCGGCGAGCAAATTGCCCCAATGGAGAGCTGGGAAAAAAGGAGAGGGGAAAAAAAACCCCTTCCTCTGGTCTTTCCCAGCGGGACACAGACCAGGGAAGAGCCAAGCAGCCTGGAGCGCCACACAGCACGTGGGTGACGAGTTCCTCCCTGCTCCCGTCCCGTTTTAGCCTCTGCCTGTAGCACAACCTATTCCAAGGACTGGGATAGGCCCAGAGCTCTTCCCAGACCGGCACTCAGGGCCTTGGACTTAAACCGTGGCAGAGGCAGCCATGCACGGGACGCTGCCGTGTTGCTGTGCTGGTCACAGGCGAGCTGTGACAGCGCAGACAGGCGGCCAGCGGGTGACTCCCTCCAGCGGCTGCACCCCAGCCCCTCCAGGCAGAGAGAGGATTTTCTGACCTGCTCCTTCCTCCCCCTCTCCTGGAGGAGCGGAACAGCCAGAGCCACCCGCCACCCACAGCACTGCAGAGAACGGCCGGCAGGAGCTCTTCCCAAACCACCAGCAGCCCAGGGTTACAGCGGTCGTGGAATTGTGCTCCGGCCACCGCAGGCGGCTCTCCAAAGCCCAGAGCTATCCACAGGCTAGGTGGCAAACAGGGAACAGCTCCCAGTTCTCGGCAGAGCCCTTTTGGTGGGAACCACCCCCAGCTTCTGTCAGCCGTGTCCAAGCCAATGCAGGCTGAGCAAAAAATTCAAGCTAAACCAACGTTCTTGGTAGATATTTATTACAAAACACCAAAATACATAATGAAAATATAAAACATTATCAAAACCCAACATGCTGCAGTATCTACACCGGACACCTCTCCAGGGTCTCCCAGAGCTCTGCAGCACCGGGGCTCCTGCGGCCACACCTGGCTCTTGCCAGTCTCCGTACAAAACAAATCCCGTGGTACAAGGTCCCCAAGGCTTTAGGCGTAATCACACTCGAACGCGTACTCCCTCCTCTTGAAATGCTTCTTTTTCAGCTTCCCAGACCCCAGGATGCTGTAGTTATAATCGGATGTGACATAGGGGATCTCTCCCTCAACTCCTTGCTGGAAAGAGGAAAAATAGAACATTAAGAACTCTTATCTTCAACAAAATGGGAAGCACTTTCCTCTACAGACTGACAGGAACGGAGCAAGCAACCACCGAACAAACCCCACTCTGGTATCTGAAACACGAGAAGAACGTTTTCCTCTCCCTTGTTTCTACCTGTTAAAGACGATTTCCTAGAGAGATAACCATCTACAACCATCTGCTGATGCCCAGGCATCTCCAGGCACGCATAAAGCCTCAGAAATCAGAATACGGAAAACCCGCCAGGCAGCCGAAGCTCAGCCAGCTCCCACCCTCTTCCCTGCAGCTCCTACCTGGCCCACAAGAACACAGTTTGGGATAGCAATGTTTCCAAGGAGCAGACAATTCACTAGTCTCAGGCTCTCCGGAGGCACCGGCGTCAGAACATGGTAAAGCTTCTTCTCCATCTCAACCCCTCGGACAATTCCTGAAAAAAAATACACACAGTTTGGCCTTACCTCCACCCGATCATTCTGGACTCTCTAACCGGCTGTAGCTGGAACTCTGAGTAAATGGCTCTTCTAAAACTAAGAGAAGGAATTCAGACACATCTTCAGAGAAACCTGCATTGCTGTATCCCGCTTTTCCAATATCTCAGCATACGGACAGCTAGCTTCCCAAACCATGTATCCTTGTTCACTGGTACGTTCCTACAGAAACTGGAGGAGCTCAGTATCAAACTCGAGTCGGAACTGTAATATTAAAGCAAGTCGCAGAAGGAAACTGACCAACAAGTGAAGGAATTCTGCATAAGCCACGTGGCATCTGCTTTTGAGAATGTGAATCCAGAAAGCAAGTAAATTGTCAAGTTATGAAAGAGGGAGAGAAGCAAGCTGCAACAGGCACCGCTCAGTGACACTCCCCATAGCTGCTACCACAAGTCAGCCAAAACCAAAGGACCCGAAGCACAGCTTGTAGCAGAAGAGAATACACCGTTATTCTTTTATCTCATCCCGCTTTTCCAGTTGTTTTTGAAAGAGCAGGCAATTCCATCACTCTGCAACCTGTCTATCGGAACAGGACAGGCGAGCAGGCAGCTCCAGGTTTCCCAGGCTGGCTCACCGAAGCCGAGGCAATCACAGACCGGTGTCTGCGTCAGCAAGACTGGCCCGTCGGTTTGGCATCTGATTTCATCCGGTATCCTGCAGAGCCCGACCCAGCTGGCGTTCACTGCATACATGATGTTGGTAGGAGCAACGTCGGTGTGAATAACCCTGAGTGCGACAGCATTGAAAGGTACCTGAGGAGGTAAAAAAAAAGAAGAAACCCCCCGTGTTCATTGGCTCAACAATTTAGTTCAAGTTGAGAGATAAGATAATGCTAAGCACACAAAACCCGAGCGCTCCCAACCCACACCTACCTCTGCGGCACCCACACCTATCTCCTATCCAGGCACCATCTCCGTGGCAAACAGAACCAGTTTCAACACTAACAACTAAACACACAGAAAACACGTGCCACACCGACATCTCAACAAAAACCTCACTTCTAGATACACTGAATAAGTCGTTATCTTTTTGCAGATTACAGAGCATTTTTCCCCTCTTCCGATACACTTTTGCAGTACGAGGAGAACTGACAATTACTATGAGCTGGGCTCTCTGCAACACCTCCAAGCCTTTCAAAATCACTCATTTTACCTGATATGGCACAAGACTGTGCAGCGGAAGCACCGCCCTGATGTCTGGCGACTGCAGCTGACCCAGGTAACCCAGTATGGACATGTCACGCAAGACGCTGCTGTGTACTCGCCTGGAAAAATAACCCAAACAGGTCAAGGAAAGGCAGCACACCCTCACCCAGCGATGCCAACCCCCTGTCCCGGACAGGCCCGAGTACACCATGCAGTACTAGCTCCTGTTTCGCACAAGTTGAGTTTTTAAAACTTCTACCACTGAAGAAAATACAAAGCCGTGTTTTTACTACCTCTAAGGGATCACCAGATTTAGGGCATTGTTTCAACTTTAAAAAGGCATTAATTAACAAGGATGGTGTTTGGGTTTTTATTTAACAGTCTGTTATTAGACAATGGCTCCATTCTCCAACCCTGATGTCCACACACCTTTCAGTCAGTCAGTTGCAAACAGAGTAATACATTTATTTTCTTAAATAACTCATTAGCGCAGGTTGAGTCAAAAAAAGCAGTGAAAACTGGCAAGAAATACCCAAGATCCAGGAAAATAAGTGTTTTAGATATGCTCAAAGTATCAGCAAAATCAAGAAATAAGGTAATCATCACCTAGGTCTGTAAGAAATGGGTAAGGAACCTTCCAATTCGAAAAACAGAGACACATAATAGTCAATGATTCCAAGTGGAAGTCATGCCCAGTACAAAAATAAGTAACTGTGAGTAGTCACTGGAAGCAGAGTAGGGAGGAACAACCCCCTCCCCATCAACCTGAAAAACCAAACCTACACAAACGTCCCCACGAACCTCCCCCGCCCCAACAAAATACTCAGAAAACTCAAACAAACAACACCCAAACATAACCCCCTAACAAGTAGATGAATAAGCTCTGACTGATTTAATGGAGCTCTTGAGGCCAAAGCAAAGCAAGCGCCTTTACCATCAGAACTATGTATGATTTTGTTAAGCCCACTGACCACCACACAGCACTAAACTTGCTACTTACGCTTCACCTGCAACCCCTGCTCGAGGGAATTCCGGATGGACATACAGCAACTTATACTCGGGAGCCGATGCATCTCCCCCGCCTTCAGAGGGCTTCCAGTTCTCCGCCCCACTCATACCCATCTGCTTGCATTTGGCTTGCTTTTTGCCTTTGGTGTACAGGCCAGGGGTGAGATGAACGTACTCTGGGGTGAGCGGAGCCATGGCTTTCCAGTCATACACATCCATCTGAACAATGTGACTGGGCGACAACAGCCGAATGATGTCAATCAGCAGCAGCAACCCCTCACCTTTAGGGAGCAGAGAAAACATGATTACTGCTGCTACATAAACAGGCCAGAACACTATTACAGAAAACCAGTACTAGCTCAAAGTGAATAAGCTGTATTTTCTGGTTCTGAACTCTAGAGAGCTTGGTGGTGGTGTACCCCTACAATCATTACTTCCTTCCGCACCACCTCTGGAGAACAGATTTATTCTTTTTACCTTTCACCCAGCCCATGGTGTTGACGACTAAAGGCACTTCCTTCTTGTAGGAGCTGAACACATACTTCACAACATCAAGGTATCTTTCCGTGTCCTGCTCACAATTAGTCTGTCCGTAATACACCATCTTACGCGGCATTTGTTGATGAGTGAACGGTGGACCTGAAAAAGCAAGCAGTGAACTTCTAGTGGTCTCAGGAAGCCAAATCAAGTAACTCACATCCCTGTTGCACCTACATGTAATCCCTTCCAAAACAACCTGTCCTCTTTTCACATGCTAACAGTCCTTGTACACCATGCACCTCTGGAGAAACTTTTGTCACTTGTGAGGTTCCATGATAGGAGTTTTCTTTGTTTTGTTTTGGTGTCCTGTCCCCGCCCCCCCACCTTGTTTGAAATCACTGGTTACACTCTTGTTAATTTCAAAACAACAGTCTTCTGCTACAGACTACCCAAAATGTAAACCAGTCTGGTCACATCCTTTTTAGACATCAACCCAAATACACAAGACCACAAACACCAGCCGTTTCTAACTCTAGTTTTTTTACACTTGTAACAGCTCTCCACCTATGTGGATCCCCTTGATATTTCTCAAGCTAGTTTTTATTTACGGATGCTGAAAACTGGGAAAGATTTTCCCAAAGAGACTTTTCAAATCTGAAAAGCTGGAAATCCACTTTGACATGTCACAGCCTGTTCCACCACTTCATAAACAACGACCTTCTCTCTTTAAAACAGAGAAAACAAGCAGGGAGAACAGCTCCATGTTACTTAGGGAGACTATCACGTGGAGCTTAGATGCCCCTAGCAAGAAACTTTTAACAGCCTTTGTTTTATTTTCCATATGCACCTTTGACAGATGTGGCAACTTCCCCTAAAGTACAGCCTCTACTCAGAAAGCACCTTGTGGAAACGAAACAGGTTTCTGGCAAGTGCAGAAAATAGCAAAACACGTACCAAGAACTGGCTCTGTTATGCTACTTAAAGACACGCATCCAGGCGGCGTAAATTCGGTTTGACCTATGTCACATTCCATATATTCAACTGAGGGAAGGCTGCAGTGAAAGAAGCTTGTATATTAGCATCCACTAAAAAAAGAAACAGAACACTACCTGGAACACATCAGAAAAACAATCTGATTTTGTTCCTGGTTGTCAAAATTAAATTTTTGAATACAATCAAACCGCCACTTGTCTCTCCCCTTCCCTCAACAGGGTATTAAGCGAGAACATAAAAGGCTCACCTACAGCTCATTATTATATTGCAGTAGCTTCATACCTATTCAGCTTTAAGGGAAGTAGCTAGAACAGTAATTAGTGTACTGCCTCTCCCACGTTAACTGGACATCCCGAGACCAGCCATTTGAGAGTTTACTTTAAGCATGCGGCTGTCAGGAAAATAAGCTTCTATACCCCGCTCTGCTAAGAATCTTCGAAGATGCTAACAAATTATAACTTACTACATGTTTTTAAGCACTGTAACTCCCAGTTCCCTACTGAACCCTAACTGCTCGGTGCCCAATTAGTTCACATACTCCTAGACAGCAATTTAGTAGCATTTCAATAGCAATATTTCAGTAGTCAACCTTTCTGAAAGGCACCAGAAACAAGGCGGCCTATTTTTCTGAATTTTTGTTTGTTGTGACAGCTTTTCTGAGAATCTTGGCTAGCAGTTTTTTCCTTCTCCTAAATCCCATGCAGTACTTAAAAACTTGTAGAACACTGAAAAACTCACCGATTCAGTAACAGATTAATTAAGTATCTGTTAAATGTTGATTTCCCAGTGTTTTTTGGGCCACACACCAGAACCACGGGAACACCTTCATCTTCCGCTGGAAAAATGAACATACTCTCAATTGGACCAATGCTGTCAGTTATTCTGATGTGCCCTGTTTACATGAATTTGTTAAAAAAATAGCCCCCAAACCCCTACAAGACTCTGTGGTCTGACTAGACTGTATTTTTATTAAATGGAAACAAAAATTCCTTGAAGACGAGCATGTTAAGTGTACCAGTGTAAAGGAAAAAGGCTCCTGAAATGAGAAGCAAGCCCTAGCGCTACAACCCAGCACGTATGAACTCCAATTGCTCACAGTATTTCAGATATTGCTGGATAAGCAGGAGGCTGTTTTTTCTACCTGCTACAAAAGAGAGCAAAATGAGTTTTGGCGTCAGACTGGGAAGTGCTTTTACAGCAGCGAGCTACTTGTCTGGCAGCAGAGGCACAAACCCACTCAAGGTGACGCACGAGCTCAAGACTCCCACTATTTAGGAGAAAAACAAGACCCTCAATCAGCGACTGTCACGAGGTGCACTCTCCCTAACTTCAACCCATGAAAAGCCTCGTGAATTTCCTTTCTTCGGGCTACTAAAGCCCCCGGCCTCTCCAAGCCTTGGCCACTCACCGCAGCACGCTTGGATCAGCTCCTCCAGGGCCAGGCACATGCTCTCCGATACCAGCAGCCCGTGGTCGGGGCTACACTTCACGATGCCAACAGATGCCAGAACTGCATCTTCTGGCGTGAAGCTGGATTCTTCTTTTTTCTAGGGAAGAGGGACAAGCGCTCAGCATGGTGTAGGGCCTTGTGGCTGTGCGCTGGACGCTGACAGGCGTGCAAAGCGGGGCGGCCGCCTCTCGCTCTGCAGGAGGCCCGTTTTGGGGAAGGCCCGGCACCCGCGCTGCCGCCCAGGTGGGAGCGGGCACCACGACGCCCTCTGGGTCTCACCTGGGGCTCGAAGAGCCGCGACAGCTGCGGGTGGCTCAGCAGGAACCGCGTCACCGGCGTGTCCAGGTGCTCCAGCAGCACCACGGCGCACTCCGGCGAGAACTGTGCCATCACCTTCACCCGCGCCTCTGCAACGGGGGGAGAGCGCCGCCCTCAGCCCGCGCCCACGGCCGGTGGCAGCGCCGCACGCAAAATGGTGGCGCCCCGCACCGCGCGCAAAATGGCGGCCGCCCCGCACCGCGCGCAAAATGGCGGCCCGCAACCGGCGGCCCTCCGCGTCCCCCCATCCCCGCGGCCGGCACTCACGGCGGCGGACGCTGTGCGCCC
>VZSF01010244.1:344719-359992 GCA_013398295.1 Chionis minor | reverse complement strand
CCCGACGGGCAGGCGGTGCGTGAGGGGGACGGGGCGGGACGGGCGGGAGCGGGGAGGAGGGGCTCGGCCGCCCGGCGGGGGAGGCGCGGTGACGGCCGCCTGTTCCCTCGCAGGCCACCCCCCCGGCCCCGGAGGAGGCGGCGGTGGGCGACGGCGGGCGGGGGGACAGCGACGGCGAGTCCCTTCCCGAGAAAAAGGCCCTGCGGAGCAAAAAGAACCCCCCCCCGGGGAAGGCGCCCGGCAGCACGGGGGCGGCAGGGACGCCAGGGAGCAGAAAAGGTACAGCGGTGCCGGTTGAGTGCCCCACATGTCATAAAACCTTCCTCAGCAAATATTACCTTAAAGTGCACAACAGGTAAACGCTCCAGTTTTTCCTTCCCCTTGCGTTCGCGCGTCGGGACCCACGCCCGTGACGCGTGGCTCCTTCCCCCTCACTCCTCCACGGGGTGGCGGGTGGACAACTAGTCTAAACGCCTCGGTGTCCCCTGGGATGGAAAGGGAGGTCCCCTCAGCCCCCGCGGCAGGGCTGCTTTGAGCTGGCGGGTTTAGGTGTTTCCAGAGCCCACAACGTCCTGGGCTTCCGCTCTCAGGGGCTGGAGCCAGCCAGGCTCGAAAAGAAGGTGTTGAGGGGCTCGTTCAGGGGACGTGCCAGCTGCGGGTGGACGGTGGCAAATTGTCCTGCTGGTCCGTCAGAATCAGTACGGGCTGCAGGGGAGGTTGTTGGGGTTGTGGGGGGCACCGTGGCGTGGCCCGGAGCCGTGAGGAGCTTCGGGGTTGGTAACCGAGAGCGAAGCGGGTGCCTGCAGAGAGGGCACGAGCTCCAGCTCTGCTCGTCTGCGTGGGGGAAACGTTAGCCCTGTGAAATTAAGGTTTTTACAGAGCACCGTGGGCACTGACAGCTCGACCACATTCCTGTGGGATCAGCAAAGCTGGCTTAAAAGGCACCTTTTGGGTGACTCTGAATATTGGCACTGGCGGGGTGTAACAGCTGCCTGGTCCTTCCCCCTCCCTTCCCAGTGTCCTCGCCAGGCCTGTTCGTGCATCTCTGCTGTCGGCCTGGCAGTGATGGATGCTGTCCATTTGTATTCCCCCTAGGAAACACACTGGAGAAAAGCCATTTGAATGTTCCAAATGTGGCAAATGTTATTTTAGAAAAGAGAATCTTCTGGAACATGAAGCCAGAAATTGCATGAACCGATCTGAGCAGGTATGTCTGGGAAGCTGCCACCCATGGTCTGGAGAGCAGCTGCCGTTTTGCAGGAGTGGAATTAGAGCCTTTTTGCAGCCACAGTCCACATCGCACCCAGCTACTGAACAAAAACCCTTATCACCACTGCGTGGCCCGTGTGCCACAGCTGGGACCCCCCCAGCTCTGCTGCTGCTGGGGACGGCAGCAGCTTTTGTCTGATTTACCAGACAACTCATTTTGGCTGTTTTTTTCAAGCACGCGAGGATACTTTTTGTACCGTAAAAGATCCAGATGGCTGTGGGTGTGGGTTAAACTTCATATCCAAGTGCCAGCGCCTGCGTGCCAAGCACTGGTCTGAGCTGCGGGCTTTGCGTCGGACTGTTGGTTCTGCAGAACCCGATGCCTCCCCCATCTCTTGCAGGTTTTCACGTGCTCGGTCTGCCAGGAGGTGTTCAAGAGGCGAATGGAGCTGCGGCTGCACATGGTGTCGCACACGGGGGAGATGCCGTACAAGGTCAGCACTGCCTGCCTTTGACTGCCCTCCAAACGGCCGCTGGGTGCTGGCACAGAGGAGGAGGGGGCGAGCCTCTCTGTTCTGGGGCAGCCCGGCCCAGCCCCTCAGGGCAGCCGAGCGCACCAGCTCCCTTTCTCAGTCTGCGGCGGCCCACTGAGGGTCATTCCCCACCTCTGAGCCAGAACATGCTCCAGGGAGGTACCAAAACCAGGTTCTTTCTGTGGCCCTGCCTGGGATTCATGTTCAGTGTTGGAATGGTGCTCCCCAGCCCTTCGCGCCGGTGTGCTGCCGGTCCTGTCCTCACACCGGAATCGCTGGGGAGTGCGGCGGGAAGCTGACCCTCCTCTCCTGCCTTTCAGTGCTCCTCCTGCGCCCAGCAGTTCATGCAGAAGAAGGACCTGCAGAGCCACATGATAAAGCTGCACGGCGCACCAAAGCCCCACGCAGTAAGGGAAGCAGGCGGGCGGCAGTGGGCTTTGGGGAGGGAATTATCCTGCGCTCAGGCCTGGCCCAGAGAATGGCATCCTGCCTGGCTCTGTTTATCTAGGCAGGGAGTAACAGAGCTGCTGGAAACAGTTTTTTTGGGTACAGGAGCAGCCCTCATAATTTTTTTGGCTGATAGACCCAAGTGCTGACCAGCATTTTGCCTTTGTCAGGCTGTGTCATCCCATTCAGTGTCCTGGAGCTGGGGGTGCTGCCACAGCCGGCTGCAGGGAGGGCCCCAGAACAGCAGCAGGCGGAGGGACGTGTCTCGGGTGGCGAGCGGGTCTGCTGCGGACATACGCTGCACGCCGCACCGGGGCGAGCTGCCTAACCCCGCGCTCTCCTGTGGCCTTGCAGTGCTCGACCTGCTCCAAGTGCTTTCTGTCTCGGACAGAGCTGCGCCTGCATGAGGCCTTCAAGCACCGGGGAGAGAAGCTGTTTGTCTGCGAGGAGTGTGGGCACAGGGCCTCAAGCCGCAACGGCCTGCAGATGCACATCAAGGCCAAGCACAGGTATGACATGACCCGTGGCATCCCCTGCCTCACCCTGGCTCTTCTGCCTGTGCTTTCTCCTCCGAGGGCCCGGCTGGGTGGTGCTGGGGAGAGGAGCTGCCTGGGGGGCAGCAAGCACCACCTTTCCTGGGGTGCTGGGCTCAAACTTCTGCCAGAAATGTGGGGAGGGGCCCACTGGCATTCTGCTTTTCTCTCTTCCAGAGGGAGTGCAGACTGCCAGCACTTCCTCTGAGTGTGACCGTAGTAATACAGGTGATGACCGAAGCTCCTCAGCCTGGCTAATCCGTGTTCTTGAAGTGCCAAGTGTGCGCCAGCTCGCCACACTTGTTCTTGGTGTTCTGTCTGCCGGACTGGTTATAACACCAAAGGGGTGGGAGGCATCAGCTCGGGAGCCCGTGACTGCAGAGTATTGTTTATGTGCCTTCAAAATACTTTACCCTGAGAAGGGTTGCAGTAGGGTTTAATTACAAGAACTTTGGGCGAGGAGCAGCAGCTCACCTGAGGGGCAGAAGCTGGCAAAGGCCGAGGTGAAGGTAATGTTTCCGCTGCCCGCAGGAATGAGCGGCCCTACGTTTGCGAGTTCTGCCACCACGCCTTCACGCAGAAAGCCAACCTCAACATGCACCTGCGCACGCACACCGGTGAGAAGCCCTTCCAGTGCCACCTCTGCGGCAAGACCTTCAGGACACAAGGTATTCCCCGGGGCGCGTGGCTGGGGCTGGTACTGCCGAGCACCGTGCTCTGGCATGCGGGACCTCCAGAAAGCAGCCGTGCTGCGAAATCCGCCTTCTGCTGCCTGCTTTCCCCGGCGAGCAAAGCCATGCTCTTGCGAGCACACGATAACGCTGAGGAAGTCGCGTTCCTTTTGCCTCCATTATGCTCGTGGCACAAAAGAGGAAGAAATTGATGAGTTTTGCCCAGCAATGGTTAGCCTGGGCCAGCAGGCTGCTGCTTGTACCGCCCCGGAGCCTTCCTGACCAGCCTAAGCGAACCCGCACTGCGTGTGTGCGGTCTTTGCTGCGGTGCGGTGCGTACCTGGTGCTGGGATGGGGGGCACGCGCTGACCCGCAGCTCTCCCCCTCTCTCCCCTGCGGACGGCAGCGAGCCTGGACAAGCACAACCGGACCCACACTGGGGAGCGCCCCTTCAGCTGCGAGTTCTGCGATCAGCGCTTCACAGAGAAGGGGCCCCTGCTGAGGCACATTGCCAGCCGGCACCAGGAGGGGAGGCCCCACTTCTGCCAGATCTGTGGGAAGACGTTCAAAGGTAACGGCCGGGGCATTGAGCTTCCTACAGCTCTTTAGAAACCGCGTCCTCTCCGTGGTGCGCGTTCGCAGCGCTGCGGGTCTGTACGGCGCGCTGCCGCCGCCAATGGCTCTCGCTTACCTTCTCAGCTGTTGAACAGCTGCGTGTCCACGTGCGCCGGCACAAGGGTGTGAGGAAGTTCGAGTGCACCGAGTGTGGCTACAAGTTCACGCGGCAGGTGAGACCTTCCCCGGCTCTGGGGACCCCTGCGGAGGCCGCTGCGCCGGGGGAGCCGGCCCTCACCGGGCCCCTCATCCCGCCTCTTCCTTTGCAGGCTCACTTGAGGCGCCACATGGAGATTCACGACAGGGTGGAGAACTACAACCCCCGGCAGCGGAAACTGCGGAACCTGATCATCGAGGACGAGAAGGCCATGGTGGTGGCGCTGCAGCCGCCCCCAGAGCTGGAAGTGGGCTCGGCCGAGGTGATCGTGGAGTCCCTGTCCCGTGGCTCCCTGCCCGAGGAGATCCCCGTGCAGAGACTCTGCTCAAACGAGAACTTCTCTACAGCAGATGTGATCGAGCAGTCGCTAATTATAACAACAACGATTCCCGAAGACTGTGAAACATAGCGCGACTGCCTGTGCGCGTGCGTCCTCCCAAAACACAATAAAGCATTAGGCTGGAGCTGCTCTGGGCCACGCTTGTTCTTTTCAAGTTGTGCATCCACCCCTTCCCCACAAAGCTCCTACCCCACAGTGCAGGGAAATGAAGTTATAATGGAGTTGTAATCAGGTCTTAAACGAAGAAGCAAACATGAAGCTACTCAGAATGGCAACTTAAATAAATGTACGTATGCTGTATGAGGAGGGATGTGACTGATGACTCTGTAATACCATAAATTGCTTTTTTTAACGAGTTCTCGTTTGTGGCTGGAGGGACAGATGGTGCTTGCTGGCAGTTCTGCCTTTGAGTCTGAAAGCTTGCGATTAAAGCTTACCTTCCCCAAGAGAGTGCAGCTCTGCCCCTTTCCTTAAAGGCGTGCCCACAGGATTGCCTCCTCCATTCAATTTGTGCCTTATTTCTACTTTGTTTTGTCGAGCTTCTGCTAATTGCTGGTTCTTTACCACATTAAAGGTGGGAATGACCTGTATCTTCTCACCATTGAGTGAAGTTAACCAGTTACTTAACTTGAAACACAGTACCTCCAGGAGCTGGACGGGTGCTCTAGGTCGTTCCGTTCTTAGGTGTGGGGATTTAAATTTGCCTGAAATAACGTGATCCAGGGTTGCTGTGACACCGAGAACCGTGTCCTGAGTGTTCCCAGGGTGGGGGAAGATCACCGCCTGTACCCACCTACCCAACAGTCGCAGCCGCACTCGCTCCCCTTTCCCTTGTTTACTGTCCGAGAAGGCAGAAAGTCTCTGGTTTAAACGCACCACGGGCCTAGAATGAGAAACGTCGCAGTGAAAACTTACTCCGATAATCTTCTCCTCAAAGACAACAGAAGAATTTATGTCACGTGTTTTATTGAACTTGACTGCTGCAAGTAAATTTAAAAACAAACTATGAGAATAAAAATACATTATCTGTAAATGTAAAATGCCTTTGTTTCAAAGGATGGTACTTAAACTGTACTCAAAGATTTGGACACAATTTTACAAAAAATAAATACAGATCCGTAACTGTTCAGCCGGTTGGGGAATTTGGGGGTGGCAGGTCCAGCAGCGAGCGCTACAGTATGAGACGGAGTGTGGGTGCTATTTATAGTTCAGCATAAATACTTCGGTCTGCAGTGCGAGTTCAGCTGCACTGCGCGCGCTGTCTCTCCCCAGCACAACACGGCGCCACATGGACGGGCTGCTTTGGCCTCACGGGTCGGCGCAGCAGGACGCGGCTGTGGCTCCCAGAGACAGAGGAGCCACCCCGAGCAAGAGGCCGCTGTGGCCGGGCGAGCCCTCTCCGCCATCCTCTGCCAGCGCATGACGGTTCCAAGGCACTGTCAAAGTCTCAGACTTGGAGAACAGCCCAGATTTCGGGAGTGGCTTTCCCAGGTTCCACAGCCGAGCAGCGCAGCATAAAATGGCATTCAAGGCAAACCGGATTTCTTTAAAGCTGTGAAGATGCTGATGTTGTGGAGATGGGGCTCTGGCACTACTCACTCCAAGGGCAAGCCGGAAGGCGTGCAATCAAGTATATGGGCTTCCATCTCTGAATTAAGTTTAAATTAATATTTTTTTTCCTATTGGTTAAAATAAAAGATGGAAAAAGCAAACGCATCCAGCCAACACTTCAGCTGTTGTCACACTTTACAGTTTTCCCCAAAGGTGTGACGCTCCTGTTCGGGTGAGCCATACCGCCGTTTTAGCTGTTTGCTTGTTCAAGAAACATTCCACGAGTAAACACGCAGCTTCTCCGCAGCTAAGGTAGATGGAGGAAATACAGCCCAAGCTAGCTGGGTCACTTGGGCAAGTATAAAGGCAAATCTTACACAGGCCAAGAAAAACAGCAAACCCCAAACAAAAAAAACCCCAAACCTAAAATAACTACCTTTCAATCGCAACACTCTGGCTAACTCCTACACCTTCACTAAAGCACCTCAGTGGCATTTTCCCCGAGGGCTCCTGCAAACCGGAGGCGCGACAGGCACGAGACCCCTCCGAAGGCTGGTGGGTTCCTTCCTGCAAGGTGACGCCTTTGAAAGCAACTCTGCAGCACGGTGTCCAAGCACCGCCAGCGATGCTGCGGGCCTGCG
The DNA here is from genome assembly GCA_013398295.1 of Chionis minor. Classification (NCBI taxonomy): domain Eukaryota; kingdom Metazoa; phylum Chordata; class Aves; order Charadriiformes; family Chionidae; genus Chionis; species Chionis minor. The sequence continues at coordinate 353,295 of VZSF01010244.1, read as the reverse complement.
GTGAATCTCCTGAGGAAGCTGCGCTCACCTTTACCGGTAAGGGGTGGTTTTTTGTAAAATAGCACAATGCTGACTTAGCTCCTTTAAAATGGTAAAGAAATAAAAACTCGCCCTGCTGCACGGGGCCCATCTGCCCAACCCGGCACCAGGTGAGAGCTCGGCACAGGGGAACCGACAGCAAACAGCCCACACCACGAGCAGCAGCTTGTTCAGCCCAGTTGAGCCCTGTTGCACGGGGAAGGGAGACCAGCTCCTCCCCGAGGGCAGCAGCGACCAGCCCCAGGAGTCGCTCCTGGGGCCAGCTGAGAGGGGGACCCGCTTCTCCCCTTCCCCCTGAAGGAGGGCGCAGCTGGGGCAGTAAGAAGTGAAAACAATCTAGCTGTGAGAATGTGACTACAAAGAAGGGTGTTTCTTCTTAGAAGTAAAAAGTGCTCTGCTAGGAAGGGTTGGAAAAGAAATACCTGCAAAAGTTTAAATGCTGCAGCTTAAAAAACCCACCAAAATACAGGAAGAACTGAAGTTCAGACAACTGCTGGGGGACGTCTGTTCCTTCTGAAGGCATGAGCGGGAGACGAGGGCCGCGGCGCCGGGGCAGGAAGAGCCATGTTCTCATAGGAACCTCTCAGCCCCAACAGGCCCCCAGCTCTGTGGAAAGGCCTTTCCCCGCTCTAACCACAGGGAGGAAGATGTGCACAGCAGGTCTGTCTTCCTCCAAGGCACAGAACAGAGGTGGGGGTCCAGACCACCGTCCTACCAGACAGATCCCTCCCAAAAATGAAACTGAAGAGAGGAATTTGGTGGCAGATGAAGCGCTGTGGGGTGAAGGAGCTCCCAGTGAAAGGTGTCTGACCAAAAGCCATAAGCCGTGATGCTGCAGTGATGTTCAACGCGATTGCTTTCCTCAGAGTTCACTGCTTGGGTCTCCGTTGCGGGCGGCGCAGTGCCTCCTCCCGCTCCAGAGGGGCGCCGAGGGACACCGCCGCGGGGGCCTCGCTCTGCGGTTCTGCAACAGCTCGTCAAACATTCAGAGTTTTCACTCCCTCTATGATCAGTACGTTTTGGTTTCCAAGTACCGGTTTGCCTTTGCCTTCTCTCAAAGCAACACTGGTTCTGGATAACAAACTCGCATCAAGCCAGGGGGACAGCACCGTCCCCTGCTAACGAAGCTCGTTAAGGTTCTGGTTATGAAGGTTTTGGTGCTGCCTGTTCAAGTTGATGGTGTTGTCCAGCGTGATGCTGTCATCCTCCTGCACGGTTTCCGGCATGAACTGCCGGAATATGCTGACGCTGCCGTGCCAGAAGATGGGCTCGGGGAGTTGGCCCACCACGCTCCACGTTCGCGTCTCGGGGTCATAGGCCTCCAGGACATCCGAGAGTTCAAACGTGTTATCATAGCCACCGGAGACATAGAGCTTCCCACCAAGCACAGCCACGCTCCCCCCAACGTGAACCTACAATTTAAAAATAAGTACAGACAGCCATTAGAAAGGAGAGTTTTGCCCAATTAGGCAGACAATAAAGGTGTCAGGTACCGTCCTGCAACTGCTCACTTGGATGGGACTCAGCGCCCACCAGCTGCTGGCTCTGACCCAGCGCTGCCCGAACACCGGGAGGAGACAGAGTTTTCCAGCTTTGCCCAGCTCTTGCTGGGCTGAACACCCGGCTACGCAATCACAGTCCAGGATTTTCCCTTCCAGGTGATACACTTAAGTGCACTCCATGTGCAAGGGGTTATAATCTAAAGAGACCTGGCTTTCCAAAGGTAAACTAAGTGAATTTTTAGCACTGAAAGACATTCAGTAGATCAGTAACCGTCCTACCTGAAGCATGGCAGGAATTTTATCCCACTCATTCTTCGCTGGATTGTAAACATCCACTTCAGCCGAGTCATCTCTGTGGGAGATAACACAAAATTACTCTTCTGTGTTCTAAAAACCTCCTGCCGTGTGAAGCCTCCAGTTCAGCAGCCTGAATTGCTGCCTTGAGCACTTCTGCTCCAAGGCCACTATGTGTATCGGAGACCAGAGGGTTCCTGTACAAAGATCCAGCTCTCAACGCAGACCCCAGGCTCCAACCTCCAGCGTAGACTTCTCAGAAGTGACATTCAACCCCAGAAGATGCCTGGACCCCTCTGCTGCGCCCCCGCCCAGGGAGCGGGCTGGCACAGACATCGCACATGTACCACACATCAGTGCAGAAGCCCTTCTCTCGTCCTCGGTGCCAGTGACCGACAGCCAAAGAGCCCAAATGCCCCTTCTGAGCTGCTCCACAGGCAACGCAACGCGCTCTACGCTTCCTGGTGTACGCTGGGTTTTACGATACTGCCTAGGGGGGAAGGCAGACACGATGACCGGCAACAGAGCAACCTGACAGCACACACAGTTTTCTGCCGCCCTGCTCGGTTTCCAGCACGCAGCCACACCACTGCTGGGCTGGAAATCGCCGTGCAGCCCTCAGGGCTTTCTCAAACCTAGTATTTTTTTTTTAGGTCTGCATCTACAGTAGGTGTATTCACAGACTAGCTTTCTGCAAGTCTGTATTTCACAGACTGATCTGGCTTTGGTGCCAAGTGCTTCAGGGTCTGGAAGAAAAGTTACTGCTGTTCTGGAGAGGCTTAAACCTCTACGCGCTTCAAAGAATCTGCACCCCTACTGCTTGAGTTTTTCACCAAGGCCAAATTTAGATGGGCCGGAGGAGTGCGAGAGACGAGCTGGTGGGGGCAGTGTAACTCCCAAAGGCTTCTCCCACCCGCTGCACTTGCGAGCCGGGAGGGCGACAGCAACAGGTGAGGGGTGTTTGAGACACAGAAATGCACCCACTGACACAAGAATGCAAAGAGGATAAGGTCAGGGCAGCCGGAGAAGAGCTGTCACTCACTCCAACACAGTCCTGTTACAGATGGATTCAAAAGGCTCCAAGGAATATTTTATTGTCTTTATAGCTATTGTGACATCGCACATTGCCATGCATTGTGCGGGTGACAAGGTATCGCTGTTGATTGCTAACATGAATCTGAGCACGGGAGGGAGGGAAAATAAACGAGAAATCTCACCTACAACAGCAGTTGTCTGTTCAGCAAACCATTACATCAGAAACCCATCTGCTAAGCCTGCGGCAAAGCCGAGGAGCGTGCCGTGGCTATTCCTGGTTACACTCTGGACAAGTGCTTCTAAGGTACCGTACGATACACGCTTTAAACCCAGTTTCTTTAGCTGGAGTTACTTTTGCCATGTACCTGGACCTGAACTGATATTCACCTGAAAGAAACACCATGGGCACACGCAAGCGAGCGCTCCATGCCGGGGCACCAAGACCAACGGTTCTTCCTCAGAACCGCTCAGAAGCAAAAGCTGGTTCCTGCCTTGGGACACAGCGCTCGGGACTTGAACGCTGCTTCCTGCTTCCAAACCGTCTGCATCTGAAAGAGCTGCTGCTGTTCACAACGCTTCCCGTAACTAACAGCAGTAGGCAGGTCAAGTACTTCCAAGTCTGAAGCTGAAAACCCTGACGGACTGGAAGGGAAACGAGGGGCAAAGGCAGCTCCAGGCACTGGTGACAGTCAGGCCAGCACCTCCTCCCCATCTTGGGGTCAGCTCTAAGCAGCACGCAGCTGACGACAAAAGCCTCACTGCTATCCTGTATTTATAGTTGTAAAACTAGTCCCACTAGAGGGGATCATCAGTCAGAAGCTAAATCCGAGCTATTAAAAAATACCAAAAAAGAGTTTATGACTTTTATTCGTAACCTACTCCTCCGTCCTCCAAAGATTATCTTACAGCTTTATACAGAGCAGCAGTCCACGTGCAGCACTGGAAATGAGGGGAGAAAAACCTGACCCCAATAATCTCCTCATTAACTCCCACAGACGCACGTGATCAGAAATCCTGAAGTGTCAATTGTCAGTGTTTTAAAATGGATAAGAAAAAGGAAAACCTATAGAATCAGCTTGCGACAAGTAGCTGAGTAGCTAGAACACCCCTGCTGGTATTTACTGAAAAGCAGGTGACTCAAAGTGCTACCTGCAAGCAATTGCCAGGAACCAAGACACTTGGCTGAACCCAAATGAATCAAATAAAAGGTCTCGGGTAGAAGTTGCTGCTTTATGCAAAGCCAGGAGGAGATTAAAAAAAGAAGTGTCTGGAGGCCATCACGGTAGTCTATGTTTGCTCAAAGTCAACACAACAAGATGAAATGCTTCAGTGCTAGCATGCCTTTCAGTTTATTTTTAATTAAGTGGATAACCGAAGTATTTGCACCACCAGGACAGCTTCAGATGGGTAATTAAGTCCCAATTTGGAAAGGTGCTTAAAAATAGTGACCAATCATTTCATCTTCTGTCCCCTTATCTCTGCTGAGATGGAGGATGTCCTCTCCTGCACTACAGTTTAACGTTTTCTTGGAGCTTACTTGCTTATTTATAGCAACAAGGGGGGTTGAACCAGAAGCCAAGAAAACCGAGAAGCCTATTTCCAAGCAGCACTGCTGACTTCAGCCAGATTTACAGCTGGCTATTCCCCAGCCCGTGCGTTTAGATTCAGACATTTTTACACAATTTTAAGCGTAGTTCTTTGCGGTCTAGCTACAACAGAAGGAAAGGGAAGAGATGTGGTGGTTTACAGACCCACCTGCCCCATCAGAGGAAGCTCTCCCAGCGCAGCGCTCTCCTATGACACCCATAAAATCCACACGCACCTTCCCTGGGCTTGCCCAGTGGGTCCGCGGGGAGGGAGGCGATCGCCCCTGCTACTCACCTGATGAAGTACATGAGGCCGTTGAGAGTGACGGTCTTCGGGGCGAAGGACCAGGGGGGCAGGTGGCCGCAGTTCACGAGGGACCAGAGGTCGCTGTCGGGGTCATAGCATTGCATAACCATGGACTCTTTGCCCGCCAGGGAGCCGATGGCGAACAGCTTGCCGCGGCACGAGGTGGTGGAGCAGTTATCCATGGGGTACAGCATGGGCTGCAGGGCCTCCCAGCTGTCCACCGAGTGGTCGTAACGCTCCGTGCTGTCGGAGGCGATCACGTACAGCAGCCCGTCCAGGACCGTGGAGCTGTGGTATTCTCTGGCTTTCAGCATAGGAGACACCTCCGTCCACTCGTTCACGCTGGAATTGTACCTCCAGACGCAGTCGTACAGCCTCGACCCGTCGGATCCTCCTGCAGCACAGCACACCTCATTTCAAAACGTGCTTTCACAAAGGGAAGTACTGTGGGGCCAGGGAGGAGAGGGCTTGGCTCGGGACTCGGGTCTTTTTTGTCTTCCAGCTACACCTCTTTAATACCCACGTACACTTTTCTGCTTCCCGGGGCTGCACATTATGAAAATATTTCAGTACTGAGGGATGACAGTAGCGTGCACTGCAAGGATTTCAACAGCCATTTTGCACTGTTTCTTTCCCAGCAAGCCAGGAAGGATTTCTCCTATGTTGTTCCTAGTCTGTACTCAGTCACAACTCAAACCCAGTCTCCCAGTTGACTACCTCCATCCTTCCAAATAACTATTTTCTTTCCCATTTTGCAACCCCCACTCCACCACTACCCAGAAGCTGCTGTGATGCAGTGGAGACTAACACTCGCCAGCGCCTGGCTGCCACAGCAGCGTTACTGCCGGCAGCATGGAAACCTTCCAACCCTCCCCGCTGCCCGCGCTACGACACTGACACTGAGCAGAATGGCCGAAAACCCCTGCCAGGAGCAGCCTTGCTGAACAACAGGGCGCTCGGCAGGGAGCTCAGCGCTGGCACCCCCAGACCCGCCTGGGATTGCTCCGGAAAGCTCCCAAAGGCCATAAGGGTGTGTCCATACAGAGCTGTGTGGTAGCCCATCATTTTTACAACTCTGCCCTTAAAACAGAGCCTTGTTTTCTGCTCATTGACTAGAGAATGAACAGATTTCTGTTCACCTGCATTTCACCTGCCCTTCAAATCTTTGTCAGCGCGTCCTGTACACCCAGAGCAAGCTGTTCTGTAGCGCTTGGTTTCCCAGGCCTTGGATTGTTACGGCTGCCGTGGGGCTAGCACTCCAGCTACAGGGATGTAGTTCAAAGAAGGCATCTTCATGCAGATTAACAGCCAAATTTACACATCTGTGTCACCTTGACAGAGGTAATTATAGCCCCAGCGGACTGCAATGAGGCAGGATTTGTGCAGGGGAAGGTACTGTGACTCACAGGGACTGGCTGGTTGAGGAACTGGGGGCTTTCTGACACACCTCAGCCTCGAGCACGCGCTTGGCTTGTGATTCACGGGGCTCTGAACGCAAACGCCGCCTTTGTAGCCAGAAATTCAAAACCCTCTCAAGTTATTCCTGTTTCCCAGAGCGAGCGGTTAGAAAGTTCCACCAGTACAAGACCTGTGACTTCTGCCCGCGTGCTCAGGAGCATTAGTCATGACAAAATAACTCCTGGCTTGAGACCAGCTGCTAAATCCAGCACCAACTCCAGGAGTCCCTATGCCTGTCTTCAAGCTGCAGTTGTACTGAGCCCGAGCAGAATTTCAGACTCTCTACTACCCCGAGAAAAGCCAAGTCTCCCTGCCAGACCCATGCATTTTCAATGGAAATCTCAACACCGGTGCTTTTGCGCCCTGCACACCTTACCGGTGACATAGATGTCATTGCCCAGGGCAGCGACGCTGTAGCCCCCGCCCAGGTGCTCCGGGAACTCAGCCAGGTAGCGCCAGTGGCCAGTGCGCGGGTTGTAGCAGTCGACGGTGACAAGCTCGTCGCAGTCGCGATCGCAGCCGCCGACGAGGACGAGGATCTCAGCCAGGCCGGTGGAGGGCCGGGGGCGCATGCGGGCGCAGGGCCCCCGGTCGTGGCGGTCAAGACGGGCGGCCTGGAAGTCGCGGGCCTCGCGCAGGAGGCGCAGGCAGGGCGGGCAGCGGGCCACCAGCGGCTCACCCTCCACGTGGGCCAGCAGGTAGAAGCGGCGCACGAAGGGCAGGCGGACGTGGGCCAGGAGCTGGGGCAGCAGCGGGGCGCGGGCAGCGGGGTCGGCACGCACCCAGCGCAGCGCCAGCTGGAAGGCGGCCTCCTCCTTGGGGACGCAGAGCCCGTCATCCCGCAGGTAGGAGAGGAGGCGCGGCAGCGGCAGCCGCTCCAGCTGGGCGCCCAGCTCACCCACGTGCCGCAGGACGAAGCGGTGGGCAGCCGCCGCCAGCGCCGGGCAGGCGAAGGCCTCGGCGAAGTCCTGCATGTCCAGGGCATTGGCGGGCTCCAACTGCCGTGCCAGCCAGGCGCCGCAGGCCTCCTTGACGGCGGGGAACTGCAGCAGGTCGGCGGCGCGCAGCAGGCGCTCGGCAATGTCGGGGCCCAGCCCACCCACCCGGCCGGTGTAGGCAAAGTCGAGGAGGCGCGCCAGGCACTCGGGCTCCACGCCGTGCAGCCGCACCCGCTCGGCCCGCGCCTCCCGCAGCGCCCCACCAAACATGGCACGGAAGTAGCCGGAGGCAGCGGCCAGGACAGCACGGTGTGCCCCAAACTCCCGGCCGCCTGCCACCACTGTCACATCCAGCAGGCTCCGCTCCGCTCGCAGCGCGCTCAGCCCCCGCAGCAGTGACACGGCGTGCGCTGGCTCCCCCGTCGCCGCCGCCGCCCCACTGCCGCTGCTGCCAGTGCTTGCCGCCATGCCGTGCCTGTGGGAGAGCACACGCTGTGTCACACCCTGCGTGGAGCCTCTCGGGATTCAGCCCTGAGAGCAGCTTGCAGGACAAAATGGGGAAAAAAAAAAAAAAAAAAAAAAAAAAAGAAAGAAAAGGTGGGTTAGCTCAGGGAAAAACGTCCTCTGGCTGGGAAGCGGGATAAACTAAACAGCCCTTGAAAACATCCTCCTTCCCCCGTCACAGAGGAGCGGCAGTTGCATAACATGCTGGCACTGCCAGCAGCCTTCCCTGCTTAGTCTAATTATATTTTTAAGAAGCCCCTGTTGAAGTTTCCCAGGATTAAGGCAGCTTCCCAAGAGCCAGGCAGAGCTTCCTAAACCCAACAGCGTTGTGAAGGTTGTGCCTAAGCCCCTGGGCCCCTCGCTGGTCGGATGGGGTCCCCATTGGGAGCAGCCCCGCCGCTATTTGAGGGGGACAGCGGGGTGTTCCTCAAAAGCGAGGTGCTAAGCGGGTGTTCGCAGGCGACCCTCTCCGAGCCCCCCGGCGCTGCCCCTCGCCAAGGGCAAGGCTCGGCTCCGCCGGTCCAGAGCCCTCCAGCGTTGGGGCTGGAAGCATCACGGCTGGTGTCCTGCCAGGCTCCCCGTGCCTGCTCGCATCCAGATACCTCGCTTGCTAATTGCTTCCAGCCAAATAAATACCAGAGGAATCAAATAAGTTCTTTGCTAAACTCGTGGGTTTCCAGCCCTTCTAGATACAACGGTGCTGCGTAACCCAGGGCAGCCACAGCAGAGCGCCTGGGGTGCGATACGGGACTCCCCCCGTAACAGATGAACCGCACCCACCGTTACAGGCCCGGCACAGGGGCGGGAGCAGCTCCGCAGGCCCCAGGCTCCGCTCCCGGCCCCGCTCCGGGGGCCCAGGCCGCGGCCACCGCCCCGCGGCGGCCCCAGGGCCGGGCTGGCGCGTCCCCGCGGA
>VZSF01010244.1:315061-343959 GCA_013398295.1 Chionis minor | reverse complement strand
GACTTCTCCCCCGCCTCCCGGCGGCACCGCACCGTGGAGGACTTCAACAAGTTCTGTACCTTCGTCCTGGCCTACGCCGGCTACATCCCCTACCCGCAGGAGGTGAGCGCGCACCGGGCACCGGGCGGCCCCCGGGGCCACCGCGGCAGCGGCCGCCGGGCGTTTCCCCGACACCGGCCGCCCCCGCGCCGCGTCCCGGAGACAAAAGGGGGAATTGCGGCGGCCGCGGGGGCTGCGAGCGGTGGGGTGGGTGGCTGCTTCCTGGGCGGGGTGAAGGAAGGTGGGATCCCGGGATGGCTCCCCTCGGCCTCCCCCCGGGCCGGGGCTCTGCCCGGCTGGGGATCCCGGCGGCAGCGCAGGGTGCGGGGCGGCGCCGGGAGAGCCGGAGCTGGGACTTGGGCGAGAGCGGCCGTTGGAGGCAGCACCTCAGGGGAAAGGGCGCAGTGCCTGCCCGCTGCACGCGCGTCGGCTCCGGATCAACGCTTTTATCCGCTTTCTCGGCGTTTTCCAGGAAACGCCGCTAAGAAACAGCCCCAGCCCTCCCAACAGCACCGGAGGCACGATTGACAGCGATAGCTGGGATCCGCGATTCAATGACATCCCCTCTTCTGTCTCCCTGCCCACCAAGAACAGAAAGAACTTTAGTCAGCTTAAGCGAGCGAAACCGTATGGTTCCCTGTTCCAGCGGGCAAAACCTGGCAACTTCCTGCCAGAGCGAAAGCAAATCGATAAGATCAGGAAGAAGAAAAAGCTGAAGAGGAGGGAAACAGAGGTGTCTGCAGAGGAGGACTACGAGGAGAAGCTGCTGGAGCTGGAGGGGGAGGACTCTTACGTAGAGACGCCCATGAGCCCCTCGTCTGAGGGTGACCCTCAGTCTGCGACCGAGCACTGCTCTGTGTGGGACTCTGACACACCTTCCAGCGTCTCCTACCCTGCCGTGACGGCCGAGCAGACGGTGGAGATCCAGAGCGTGGGCAAGCGAACGGTCATTCGGCAGGGCAAGCAGGTGGTCTTTCGGGATGAGGACGGTATCGGCGATGACGAGGACATCATGGTGGATTCGGGTAGGTGGTCTGACTCTCCAAAGAGGATCAGCCAGGTGGAAGTGGCGGTGCTCTTGCCAGTTTCTTTGGTAGCATGAAGATGATGGCAAGGTGCGTTGCCTGGGCAGAATTAGGTAGTGGTTGGGTTTTCGGGGGAAAGGGGAGGGATTGGGCAATAAACCGAGTGAAAAGCTGTGGCTTTGAAGAAGCAGCTGGTTCTTCTCTCCTCGACGACAGCCTCTCATATACTGCTGGGAGTCTTGTCCCACACAGGAGAGACTGATTTCTCTTAAGATGTGGAAAAATCAGCAAAGTGCCTGTCTTTGAAAGCCAGGTACTTAATTTAGTGCAAAAGGAGAGTAAATTCCTAGAGCAGGTGAAAGGCATTGGCTGTTAAACGCAGCTTGCTGTTGTGCTTTGCAGATGACGATTCGTGGGACCTGGTCACTTGCTTCTGCATGAAGCCTTTCGCTGGGCGGCCAATGATCGAGTGCAACGAGTGCCACACCTGGATCCACCTCTCCTGCGCCAAAATCCGCAAGTCCAACGTCCCAGAGGTCTACATATGCCAGAAGTGCCGGGACTCCAAGTTTGACATTCGCCGTTCGAACCGCTCCCGGACGGGCTCGCGCAGGCGCTTTCTGGACTAGGGGAGGGAGGCGCGTGCTGGTGCGCTGCTTGGGCGGGCGGGCGAGTGTGGCCACCGGCCGGCAGGCTGGGCAGAGCGCCCCCGAACTGCTGCTGCTCCGGCTGAAGGGCTGCCCGGCTGGCCTGCGGTAACAGGGACGAGGAATCGCCGAGTCGTGGGCAGCCGGGGCTGGAAGAGGCCGACTGGTCAAAACTGCTGCTAGATACCGATTAGCTCCAGGGACAGACTAAGCTCTCCGGGTTCGGTGGGGTTTTGTCCAGTTACAACTATGAATTGGGTGATGTCTGGGGAATGTATAATACCTTTGCCACGTATGTTTTCTCATCCCATTGGGAAACTGCAAACTTTCTCTGTGCTAGCAGACTCCTCCTCCTCCAAAGAGGGAGGAGGAGGGAATCTGTGTGAAGAGTCTGAAAAGTAAATGGCCATGTGTTTTAATTTTAATGTAATATTATACCTGCCCATTTGTCCGTATATATCAATCTTAGATACTCTAAGGCTCTGTAGGAGTGAGCGTCAATGCATACCGACCTCTGCGCGATCTGCCTCCTCTTCGGTGGGCCTGGGCAGTAGGGGAGTTCTCTGATTTGGCATTGTTCAAGTGAAAACAGGACTTCTTCCTGCGCCGAGGGACTGGCGCGTTTAAAGAAGGGAGCAGCCCTTTTTCTGGACAGGCAGTGCTGGGGATTGGTGACATCGGCTTTCTTCCTAGAGGGTCTCTTCTTTTTCGTGACTTTGTTCTGCATGATCGGCTCAAATGTGTGTATGGGGGGATACCATGTGCTCCATTTCCCGGCCCTTCGTTAAACTCTAAGGTGCTGTTTTAAGAAGACGATGACTCTCCCTTTTCTCAGCCCAGAATTCAAATGTGGACTGTAAAAGGGGCCACAGTAAACTTAGAACCTGGCAGGTCTGGTTTGGGATTTGATCATTTCCATCCGAGTACTACAGCTGAGTTGACTTTTGTTTTCTCTGTTTGTTTTTTGAGAATGGATTTGTAATCAAAAAAACTGAATCTTTAATCTGTTGGTTGCAAATTACACAGATAAAAGCAAATGCAGGTTCTGCAGCTCGCAAGATGAAGTGCAGTGAAGATCCGTCCGGTGTGGGGGAGGCCAGGAGAGCGCTGAGGCCCCTGCGGACGCTGCAGTCCCTCGAGAGGACTTCTGGGGCCTCAGCCCAAGGGAAGCCTGTTCAGAAACATGACAGGGAGTTGAGGTTTGTGTGCAAGGCCACCGAGATGGCGGCGTTGTTCCTCGATGACCAAACAGAGCGAGCCGTGTGTATTGCACAACTTCAGTTTATGTTTTGAGGTATTTCTCTGAAGTTATGTCTGATGAGCAATGCGTGCTCTGGCCAGTGAGACTGCCAGGCAAGAGGAGTCACTGGCTGGTACCGTGGCTGAACTGAGACTAGCTGGACTGGTAGGAATGTGTCCGCGTTAGTCCTGCAGATACACCGTGTTAGACCACCGCCTTATCCAAGTACTGGCCATCAGGAGATGCATCCTGGTGATGACCAAGGCTCTTTCCAGTACACAGAGTCAGGTACCCTCCTTCAGACGTCTGACACGGGGCTGCCAAAGCTTCAGGCAGACAGCCTAGCACTGCCGTGCCCCGGGGCTCCGCTGCGTGGGACACAGGGCTGTAAAAGATCTGCTGGCACGGGCGAGGATGATGGAGCTGCACAATGTGCAACTGTTCTTCTGTCCTGCTGCTTTATGAAAATCCTGTTCCACCAAGCTGCAACAACTGACTCTGGGTTCTGAAAACCAGCTCCAGCTTCTGTGAAATCTTACGACCATGACCGTGGTATGCTGCCTTCCAGAAGCTACGTGGAACCACTGAGGAGTTTGCCAAAGACTTGCCCCTGACGGCTGCCTGACTGTTCTTTGCAGCCAGAAAAATAACCAAAGTTCTCAAATGCTGCCATTTCACTCTGCAAACAGAAAGACTTTGTAAGATCCCGGTCACAAGCTGCATAAGGGTTGGACCTGCTCTGAAAATTGGTATCTCTGTGTTTACAGCGTGCCTGCAATTCAGCTGGACGTCGATGGAACACGTTCCTGAAGCTTTTATGGGAAAAATGGCGAACTGCCAAGCGAACTGGCTCTTTTTCACAGAGGTTCAATACTAATCAATGTGACTGACTCTTGTTCTGTTACCTTCTCAGATTTATCCCAATAGATGGTGTCTGACAAGTCCAGCACGTTACAGTATCAGCAGAGAGGAAAAAAAAAGTAACATCTCCATTCTTTTAGTTCATCACTTTCAGCCATGTATAATTATAGTTTAAGTCAGAACTTTATTTTTTCATTAAAACTGTTTTAATGAAACATGTTTTTTTCTTACATGTGCAACAAGTGAACAATGATTTTGTTTTATTCCAAACTTAGGAGTCTGCTGTTAGGATTTACTGGTGTGTAAAGCAGTTGTGCCAGGTGGCAGCAAGACTGGATGCTTCAAGTGCTCTTCCCTAAATGAGACACAAAGTCAGGTATGGAGAGGAAGTGCTGCAAACGTGTCTTCCGCGTGCGGGCAGGTGTCCCCAGCTCTCTGTAGCAGCTGCTCCTTGCCCAGCCTCTGCTGCGACTAAGGTGAGCTGCGATGGAGGCCGGTGGCTGGGGCAGGGTGGAGCGATGGGAGGCAGGCGATGCCCGCTGCCGCGGGAGCCCGGAGGGGCTGAAGGCAGCCGGGACGCTGCACCGGGCTGGCTGGCAGGGACCTGCTGGAAGGTGTGAGGCTGGCGTGAGTGTGGGGGCAGAGGGCCCGGGTCAGGGCGCTACGGCGCTGGCAGCGCAAGGTCCTGGCAGGGCTCCTTTGTGGAGAGCGCCCGAAAGGCAGGCTCGGTGCCTAGAAGCTGGTGGTGGGGCCAGGCAGATGGCACCAGCTGAGCCTGCTGGCCAGCGGGACCCCACACCTGTGCCACTTGCCCCAGAGCCTGGTCCTGGCGGGACTGGTCCCTGCATCCTCAGAAACAGACCCAGGTCCGTGCTGCATCTGCCTTGCAGAGACTGGCCCGCTCAGCCAGACCCAGCCCAAAACCCCTTTAAAGCCCCTGGGAGCTGCGCCCTCCCTCGCCTGCCCCACCGTAGGGCGGCGCTGAGGACCCCAGGCCACCAGAGGGATGCCAGTGCCGCCCCCTCAGCTCCTGTACCTGCCACAACCCCCACGCTGCGTTCAAAGCAGCAGCCTCGACACCTTGGCAAACTCAAAAGATGGCTTGAATCTTTGGAAATGGCACTGGATCGTATTAGAAGCTAAGCTCTCATTGCTTACAGCTTCTATTTTAATTCTGTTTGCAATTTTGTATTATATAGAGTGATACACAAAGTCCCAGGGGAATTGTAGCTGTAAAATGGCAGCTTCTCACAGAGCAGAAATAGTGGTGGTGTAAGTAGCCGGTTTTTAAGTAGGACTGTTCTGACAGTCTCTTCAAAACTTTGCACTGATGGAAAAGAGAGGAGGAGGTGGGCTGGAGCGAGTATTCAGCAGGAGAGACCGACCCAATACCAGGCTCCAAGGGAGGAGGCGACAGGACAGGGAGCGCACTCCACCGTGTGGACACAATTCGGCAACGCTTGACAATTACAAACGCTGCAGGGAAGCAAAAATGGAGCTTGCGCGTTAACCAAGGCAGAGAAGAACCTGCTGCAGCAGCCTCATGGATGGGGCAGGGCACTTGCAGTACATGACAGGAGGGGAAAAGCAAGAGCCTGAGTCCTCGGTGGGCTGATCTGGCAGGAAAAAACAAGCTATACGTTTTTTATAATGTCTAGCTGGGGAACAGGGCAAGGCCTGTGTCAGTATTATTTGTGGGGGATTTTACTTTAATGAGTCACAAATTCAAATGTCCAAAGTGAAGGTTCGTCTGCCCCTTGCACAAACTTGTGTGCAATCAGAGAGAAGGACAATTCGGAGGTGCTGGGGGGAAGACAGTGGAGGCGAGTCAGTTCCCTGACAAGAACACAGCCCGGCCTGACTCCAGGCCCCGGCCAGGTGGCCGAGCCGTCTCCGGGCACACGTGTCCTGGCCGAGTTGCTCAGGAGAAGGCTTGGATGGATTTCGCAGCAGAACCAGTGCCTGGAGCTCTGGCTCCTCGTAGCCTGTCACTGGCTGGGCCGCCCTGGGACGGGGCTGCCAAAGCCCAGAGCGTGCACAGGAAGACGAGGGAAGACTCTAAACGGTAAATACTAAACCTGTATCTCCACCTCAAGAGTTTCCAGTTTCAAGGTTCTGGCTGAGAAGAGGAGCATGTGTTCCCAGATCCTTATTAACATACTTCGAGCATTCGCGGGCTCAGTTAGAGCCAGATGTGTCACCTCATGTTTCTATGGCATTTTAAAGTTTGCACCCAAAGATGCTGCCCTGTTACAGGTGGTAACTGCTGGAGCAGGAACAATGAATGCCCTCTGCTTCTCAGGAGTGTTGTTTTTCAAGTGTAGCAACACCATGGGACATCTTGAAGCAGTTTTTAGAATCACATTGCTATTTCTCTACATTTTAATGTAGACAATATGCAAGAAAACACTTTCACAACAGCAGAAACCATCTCAGGAAGTTGTTGGAAACGAGAATTGTTTTATTGTGCAAATTTTTTTCATTCAGTCACTCCTCAGTGTCATTGCTCTGCTAGATACAGGGCTACGACAAGATTCTTCTTTGTAATTAGCAGTAAACGTGCTGTCACTATTTTGCACTTGCATATGCAAAACTTGATTCTCAGTACTGCTCCGGGGAGTGTTTTGCCACATCCTGGTCACTACGGACTGGCTCTTACTCTCGACCCTATACTTCATGCAGTGACAAGACGTTAAAAAGGAATTTCTGGTGGAGATTTCTACAGCAATCCAAAGATGTCAATAAGCAGGATGTGACAGAGGGTGCAGTTACGTTTACAACACTTGCAACCCTTGCTTTTCACGAGTTTATTTTCAAGAGTGTCCTACAGAGGCAAAGGGAACATGGGCTACTTTTCAGCTGAATATAATTTATTGCACATTTTACATTTAATTTCAGATCAACAGAACAATGGTTGTAAGTGGAATAAAATCCTGCACCAGGAGCTGGTCACAACTGAAGAGTTTTGTTTTGGTTTTAATAAAAACAAGTGAACACCCCTTCATTGTATGAACTTGTTTTTTAGAGGGCGACATCTATTTCAGACTGGCTCCAATAGGTCTGCTTTTGGAAATCTAATTCTCCTGTTACCATGACTCAAGCAAAGAGAACCACCATTGCACAGGGGCCAGGTACGCGTCAGGAAGTGATTTATGCAAGTTGTTGTCAAGAGCAGCAATGTGCTGCCAAGATACCTCGCCCCCCACCCCGCTGTCTCTCACGTGTAAGCGAGGACGGCTGTTCTGGGACTCACCAAGAGCACAACTGCCTGAGAAACAGCCATGGTTATTCCTTTTCTCTATGAAAAAGCCTCGGTAAACATATGCAGTGTGTGGCAGATACTACAAGGCTGCCGCTTCCATCTGCTGCGGCACTAGAACAGGACTGCCCTTTTTGCTGGTAAATCACCAGCACGGCTCCTATGCAAGATTAACCCAATGGATTTATGTCGTAACTGATGCTTTTTAGAAAGGGCAGCTGAATTTTCTGTTTTCAGCTCTTTACCCATTTGGCATCTCTCCTCGCTTTGGTCTGGTTTACTTGTATAAACTACGTTCCTCTTTTTCCTAGAAATAAATTAGATTGGAAGAGATAGTTTCTGCATCAGAATCAAATAAAACAAATTGCTGTCCTTCTCCCCCATTTGCTTTCCTCTTGAAAACCTGGATAGTACATGGTTCTAGGTGGCAGAAGAATTAATAAGACCATCATACCCTGTGTCCTTGTCTGGAACAGCAGTGTTTGAAGTGAATGGCTGGATGGATTCATGCTGAAGAGATCCATGTTACTACAAAAGGCAAAAACTTCATTCCAAACATACTTGTTCTTAACAAGTACATTTCAAATACAGATTTGAGATGGAAAACAACCTCTGTCCTCTTTCCAACCAAAAGATTTACACAGAGACCTTCCAGGAGGTGGCCAGAGAACTTAACTTCTCCTCAAGAGCAGGAAAAGGTATGTTACCTACCCCAGGAAGCATGTGGAGAAGTGAGAACAGCAGGTCTTCTTCCCTGCTCAGTGCAAGAAGACACACATGAGACCGCACAAATGGACCGTGGCCAAATTGCAGAGACTTGGCTGCACAACGGGTGGTGCTTGTCTCACCACTCGCACAACCTCAGCAGAAAGCACTGCGCATTCAGAGTCACGTTGCTTTATTGGTTACTGAGCCACAATTCAGAGAAGTATTGCCTTGGAGCCACCTGTAGAAGCAGGTTCTCTCATTTTGTCTCCTAACATAACTGGTAGGACACCACCTGCTATAGAATTGTAAAAATAAAAGTGTCTCTGTTCAAACTTGTAGCGTCTGGGGGAAGGTTTTGTAGTTTCTGTTGACCCAGGTATGGTAACGGATGTGCAGACTCTCGCCAGACTAGCCATCTGCATCGATTCTGTGAGCTGTCGGATGAGAACAAGACATGGACACACACCACTTCTGTCAGACGAGACAACCACAGCTTGGACTTAACCACCCCACCAGGGACAGACAGGAACATTTCTGGCTACTAATTAAATGTGATTCATACACATCTCCAATGGACTTGGGGAAGCTTTGTAAGTTGGGTATGCTTCTTAAATTGGGCCAGTGAGCTGGTCTAGGGTAAGCACAAGGTTTGTGCCTTTTAGCCAACTCCCCAGCCCTACAAGGGTACCAGTAAAACTTGTCACTAGCAGATATTGGTTTCACTAAATTATTCTGGCAGGGAAAATATTTTGGCAGATAGACAAGTGGGGATGAGGAAGAAATCTGTCTCAGGCCTCCACCTTGCCTTCACACATTCAATTCAGTCCTCAAAGGGCAACCCAATGTGCCGAATTGCCTGCCAGGGACACCAGCAGCTGCAGGAGGCCTCTGCTGCTAACTCCAGTCAGATATATAAGGTTAGATGGTATGAACAGCTGCAGTGGTGCTGCTGAGCTCTTTTAGGTCATGCTCCAGAGGCATATCATGGTCATTCCATTTCAGTAACCCCAATTCTGAACCCCAGAACCCTAGTTCTGTGTGCTTTGCCACACAGAGCTGAAGCAATCCTTTACTGGTTCCTAAAGGAAGAAGCAGGGTGGTCCCTGCTACTTACATTGCTTTGGTATCCTAAGGGCCTCATTGTCAGCTGACATCACTTGGTGCAGAACTCCTCGGAACTGATAAAGCACTTTCAAACTCTTCTCCTCACCCACGCAGGGGTCGTAGAAACCCGGCAGCCCAGCCTTGAACCAGAAAAGGACAGACAGCATCAGGGAACGGACTTTCACGGCTCTTCAACTGACCAAAACCATTTATTAGTGCCAGGACAAGGTGTCATTAAAAAAAAACCAAAGGAGTTTTGTTGCCAACGAGATGAGACAAGAAGCTAAGGAATTGCCTCCCCGATGGCAAGTCAGAGAAGAGTGAATCAGGGGGTGCGAAGTTTCTGGTTTACAGCCCCAGAGTCTGTAACACACACTGTCCCACAGAGACACTGCTGCTTTGGCACTGGAAATGCTGAGAGAAACAGAAGCTCCTCGAGGTTCGTAACACTTGGTACATAAATGGCTTCTGTAACTTGATCTAGTCACCAGCTTCAAGCACACTGGAGAAATCCCCTGGCAGGGCAGCATAAGGTTCAATCGAAATTCGGAGTCACACACCTGAGCTCGAGCCTGGGCTTTGACAGAACAGCTACGTACCTTGGATGCCTCTGTAAGGATGAGTTTAGAGTCTTTCACCAAGCACTGCAGGGGCACAGTCACATCGATTACTTTCACCTTCTCATTCTTCCTGCTGTTGTCATTAACAAATTTCCCATACCAGGCGTTCACCACAATCAAACCTGCATTTCACAAGAAATCACAGATGTGATGAAAGGCTTCCCACCAACAGCTGGACAGATGCCGATGAAAAGACCATACCAACATTTTCTCTTGCTTTCAAGGATATTTAAATTTGTGAGCGAGAGGCTGCATGGTCCTAGTTGCTGGCTGGGGTTAAACAGCAACAATGACCCAGGAGCAAACTATGTAAGCTAGAGAGCAGTGAAACCTAAACATCAGACTTAATTTTTGCACATATTTGCACACAAACCTCTCTTGTGAAAAGGTTAATCCAGACTATTGTCTTCAGCCTGTTGATCCACCTCACAGCACATCCCAGGATAATATTCAGTGGATCCCTACTAAGCTCAGGCACCAGAAGCCAAATCATAATGGAACTTCACCACTACATGCGCGACAGCAATTACACTGTGCTTCATTAGGGGTGGAAATGAAGAAATGAACCTTGCATTTCTCCCCATCAACCACCCAGCCTTTGGATTGCTCCTTCCTCTCTCCAAATTTATGGAGCAAGTATATGGTGTTGTAATCTTTACCCATTCTGGCTTCCTCCGCTTCAATTATCCTCCGGACAGACTCTTGCATTAACCGGACCTGTCACAACACAAGGAGCAGAGCAAAAATCAAGCAGTGTCAGACACTGTGTCCAAAAGAGAAAAGCCCAGAGTGTAACCAGCTTCCTTTAACCAAGGGGGATTAGTTATGGGAAAGACTCACCGCAGCTTCAGCTTCCTGCTTCTTCTGAAGGATGTCACTGGCTGTATTCTCCCTTTGCTTCTCCAGCTCCCTGGCACAAGGAAGTGGACATCGCATCAGGTCTATACAGTGGGTGGGATTCAGCCACAAAGTGGTAGATGTCTACGTACCCACCCCAATTACAACTCACCCACAACCTCACACAAATGAGCTTGGTTTTAAGGTCGTCCCCCACCTTTCAAGACATTTTTCTAGGCTTCTGGAACTCAGTAGTATTGGTGACACAGTGAACCACAGCGCCTCAGCTGGATATCCCAGCCTCTGCACCAGGCTCCCAGAGGCACCTGAGCCGCACTTCCTGGCTCTGAATTTAAAGCGGAGTCTTGCGAGCTCACCTCTCCTTTTGCGCCCTGAGGTAGGGTTTGATGATTAGCCTATGCATGGCAAAGTAGACAACCAGAGGTCCCACGGTGGCATAGAATACAGCACTGGGAAGCAGCTGGTCTGTGAGGTGGACAGGGAAGAAGTAGGTCTGGCTAGCCCTGTTCAGCCTGGAACAAAAAAAGAACAGACAGGTAAGAGGAAACGCAGAGTGTAATGCGCTGCTTACGTACACTTAGCAGAAGCGTATGCTGCTGAACAACTGCTGAACCAAAGGAGAGATGAATGAGCTCAAAAAGGTGAAAATCTGATAAACTGAAACAAGACAGTGGTAAGACAGACAGCTGATACCACCCATAGCCAGACTTTTATGTAGCAGACATCTCTTGTGATAGTACCTAACCATTCTGAAGTGTTTTATTCTTAATCTCAGAAGAATTTATTTGGCCATTAATTTCACCAGGGAAAGGGACCAACGCCAATAAAGAGAAAACAAAATGTTTATAGAGAAGGTCCACATTCACAACACTGGCATGTGCCTTCAAGGAAAAAGTACATTAGTATTTTTCTGACGCTTATAAAAATATTTATTTTAGGAAACATTAGTTTTCTTGGGACAGCGGTCTCTGGCACGCCCTCTGCTGGCACCAATTAAAAATGCACTACAGTATATGAACCCTTAAAGAGCTCTGCCCCTCTTTGTGAACTGCACATTAACACTATAATCACCTATATTAGTTAAAAATAATTTGCTAATTCAAGTATATTCTTGTGTACAGCGTTATAAAAACAGAATGCAATTAAATACTTTTCTACTAGTACTATTTTTGGAAATCTTGCGTCCACTTACCGTACTGCTCCAAACCTTACTTTAAGCTGCATTTTCAGAATATTTTGATGCACGCGCACACACTAGTCCTGAAAGAGGTGGCTCAGGCTCAAAGCACCACCAGCAGAAGGCACACATTGCTTCCGATGGGCACCACATCACCACAGAGGTGAGGGCAGCTGCAGCCTTTCATAGTGATATATCAATATACCCGTATTGCCCTAAGATTGGGACCTTCCCACCTGAATACTGGAAATAGAATAATGCAGGTTATGCTCAGCCTCTGCAATCCAGAGTTGTGATCTTGAACTAACTTGATTTTCAAAGACACTCCTTGGGGAACTCCAACACTGACGGTGGCTCCTAAAATGCTGTGTCTGGAAATCTTCCTCTCTGCTCCATACTCCACTATGGTCCCAAAGAAACCAGCCCTACAATGACAGAACCAAAAACTGTTAAGAGAAGGAAGACTTTTCAATTTCTCTTTAGTTAATCCTGTAATTTCCCCCAAAATAAAACATGGAAATATATCTGTGTGCAGCAGCTGTTGTCTACTGAAGATTCACTGTGTACCTACAAGATGAGATTAGCCTTTACACCTTGTAAAGTACTAAACAGGCTACAAGAACTTCTAATTTTCTTATTGGTGATGATATAAAGGTATTTTAAGTCCCAGTTATCCAAAGAAGCACACAGAGCTAAGCCTCCATGACATTGATTTCAGTGATTACTAGACTTAATTAACAAAAAGCAGGTTCCAAAAGACCAAAGAAGCGTTTGATTTGCGTGGAACCTGGAGGCCTACGGCAGCAGATGACAGATTCTTCAGGCCGTGAGCAATGTGAATTTCCTCTTGCACACTTACTTGAGAGAACCTTTCACTCTTGTTTGATCCTCATCCTGAAACTTATGCTGATAACTGACCATCACGAAAGAATGGGGGATTCCCAGCTGAAATACAAGAGGAACAAATGTATGAAAATGTACCCTCGGCCCCCACTGAATGTTTCCCCAAATTTCCTTTCTTATGCTTTAAGTGTCACAGAAAACCTAGCAATGCTTACCACTTACTCGTCACAGCCTGCAAACTCTGCAGCCTGTGCTGCGCATCCTGACCCTACTGTGAGCTGAGCCACATTAGATATCGCAATGTCGGGTGCAAAGTGTTGTGCTCTGCCAAATGCAGCTGGTTACCGACATCACATGTTCCTATGAGACAGGACCAACTGCCGCGTTATGCTCTAGTCCCAACCAAAACACTGCTGGGGCAGAAACGCCGAGGCACTTTGCTCCCACAGGATGGTATCGCTGTCTCTCACGTACAGCAACAAGGCTCCCACCTGTAACGCCATGGTGAAATGGCTGGTTTTTGTATCCCGGACAATACTAGTGTTCATGGCTGACTGGATGCCCCACCGCCACTGTAAGTACCCCATCGTGTTCTTGTCGAGGTTGCGGGCCAGGACCGTGGTGAGGCCTGGGCGGATCCCACGGGACGAAAACTGCAGGGCACAGTTTGTAGTGATGAAACTAGGAGAAACAAGGAAAGCCTCATCATTAATAAAACACAGGCTCCCAGGTGGCCTCTAATTCCTTCTTGCCTTGCTGAACAGGCAGATTACCCTGTGAAGAGCGTGACGCTTGAGGGTTTCAGGAAAAACTCAAAACTGATTTAGACTGTACTGACTACAGCACTGCCCAGAAGAGCAGGCTCATGCCCTAGTTTATTGGTCTGTGCCACAAGGCTGCAGCCTACCCTCCAGCCTTTGCCTTTTCCCTTTCCTTTTCCCCTTTCCTAGGCAGACAGAGTCCTGGTCGTCTGCAGAGGCAGAAGACTTGGCTGCCAGAAGACAGCAGCCCCACTATTTAATAATCCTCAAGCATCAGCTCCAAAAACCAGCCTTAAAGGACTCCACTGGGAACAAGACCCCAGTATAAGCTTTGAGGAATGGCGTGTAAGTTAGAAAATATAAAAAGAAGGAAGTCTGCACTGGAAACAATGATACTCTAACATATGTCTTCAATCACAACCCTTACCTTGTACTCTCCTCTGCAACCTGAGACCTCTATTCATTTGTAAACAGACAGCATGCTAGTGGCAAATTTGGCATTATTTCCCTTAAATATGACATACCATCTCCTCTTTTGCTGTCAAAAACTGCGTCTCACACATAGAAGTAAGTCCCAGAAGAGCTACAGATGCTGAGACTAAAATGCTGGGGAGCTTTATTTATATGTTATGTTTCACAATGATCAGAAAACTTTTGACAGGCCAATCTCTTGAGCTTCCCCTCACCGTTAGTTTGCAGAAAGCCACTCTCATAATTCTGAATTGTACAGTATTTTATAAGCCGTTGTGTATTTTTCTAATACCCCTCTCACTCAAGTTTAAGATCCTCAAAATTGCTGGTGACTGAACTACTATTAACGTAGGATGCAAGAATGTCACAAACACGTCTGTATTACATGTTTTTGTCTGAAAACAAAAATGAACAGCAGTTCAGTTCAGTCTTAAAATTATGCTTAGAACTGCTTTGTTACAAAACTACCTAAGGAAACGGCTGCTTTTTACTGATCTGTTACCATCCAGACGCTATTTCTCCACCCCCATCTGTAGAAGTGAGAAAAATACCATTTCCCGGTCAACAAGTAGCACTTCATGCAAGTAAAGCAAGTAAAGAAACCCCTCCTGAAGCAGGAAAATACATTATCAACTACCTCCTAAAACATATCATTTTCACAAGAGGCTTGAAAATAATTTGTAAAAACTATAAAAACTTCTCACTATCTGCATTTAATACAGATTTTGTATCATGAAGCAGGTCTGGTAACTCTAACAAACTGTACGAGGTGTGTTAACTCAGACACTGCAAGAGCTTCTGGAGCATGGAACAGACCTGAACACAAAGACCCTCTACAACTAACAGTCTACTGGCCTGTGGACATGGACACTCTTTTTTTTTTTTTTTTGGCTGAATGCAGCAACGTCAGCTCCCCAATTTTTTGTTCTGCTCCATTGTTCTGACTGTGAGATCATGCCTCAAGTATCAAGAATTCATGACAACATCAAATACGAATCTAAAGATGTGGAACAATTCCTTCAACTGGAAGTATGAAAATGGAGGACACAAACACACAAAAAATACAAGCATTTTGATCAGTATTAAAGCAGGACCTTAAGTCTAAAGAAGAAATACTGTACTTTGTAGGTGTCCTGGTTTCAGCTGAGATAAGAGTTGATTTTCTTTCTAGTGGCTGCTGTGTTTTAGATTTGGTATGAGAGGAATGCTGATAATACATATTGTTGTAGTTGTTGCTAAGTGATATTTACCTTAGTCAAGGACTTTTTCCGCTTCCCATAGAAGCTGAGAGGGAGCAAGGGCAGGACAAGCTGGCCAAAGGAATATTCCATACCATAGACACATGCTCAGTGTATAAATGGGGGCTGGCCGGGGGCAGGGATCCTCGACCACTGCTCAGGACAGGCTGGGCAACTGATCATCAGGTGGTGAGAGTGACTTGCGTTGTATTACTTTATTGTGCATACTCTTTTACCACCATCATTATTATAATTATGATGTTTATTGCTATTATTTTCCTCTTCTGTTACTGTTCCATTAAACTGGTTTTATCTCATGAATTTCTCCCCATCCTAAAGGGTGTGTGGGGANTGATCAGTATTAAAGCAGGACCTTAAGTCTAAAGAAGAAATACTGTACTTTGTAGGTGTCCTGGTTTCAGCTGAGATAAGAGTTGATTTTCTTTCTAGTGGCTGCTGTGTTTTAGATTTGGTATGAGAGGAATGCTGATAATACATATTGTTGTAGTTGTTGCTAAGTGATATTTACCTTAGTCAAGGACTTTTTCCGCTTCCCATAGAAGCTGAGAGGGAGCAAGGGCAGGACAAGCTGGCCAAAGGAATATTCCATACCATAGACACATGCTCAGTGTATAAATGGGGGCTGGCCGGGGGCAGGGATCCTCGACCACTGCTCAGGACAGGCTGGGCAACTGATCATCAGGTGGTGAGAGTGACTTGCGTTGTATTACTTTATTGTGCATACTCTTTTACCACCATCATTATTATAATTATGATGTTTATTGCTATTATTTTCCTCTTCTGTTACTGTTCCATTAAACTGGTTTTATCTCATGAATTTCTCCCCATCCTAAAGGGTGTGTGGGGAGAGTGAGCGAGCAGTTGTGTGGTTGGCTGCTGGATGGGGCTAAACCATGACAGCAGGACAGAAAACAAATCCAGAATTAACATGGAAGAGAAATCAAGCCATTTGCTTCCTTAGTGCGAAATATTAACAATTAAACAATTCTAGTATTTACCATCTTGGTGTAAGATTACGGAATATCTTCAGACCGAAGAGAGGTCCCTGAAGGTCTCCTGCTCCAAACTCCAGCTGTTTAAATGCACAATGACAAATTGTTAGAAGAAAACGTCTTTTACAGTGACAAAGTACTTGACAAGCATCAGTTACAATACAGGCATTTTACTCATCCAAGTAACATTTACTGCACATTTCAGCATCCTCTCTGTTCTGCTAGCTTGGCATCAGCATAAGAGCTGTCTCACTGAGTAAGGTCCTCGTGAGTAAAACAGAGCCAGTTTTGTAGTGCTACAGGCTCGGGCTACTACTAGCACTTGCTCTGGTTGCCCCAGCGCAATGGAGAAAACACCTCCATCGCGGCCCCGCAACAGCAAATAACACGGTCTGGCTGCTGCCTCTGAGGCCGAGGGTCCTCCTCAGGACAGCCTCACAGCACTGTCGTCAGCAGTTCTGCTGCGGCACCGCCTCAGCGTCTGCAAAACGCGCCTGCTGCTTCATCCGCTAGTCTGGGTGACGTCCGGGGCTGCTACTCGGTGTTTATTTGGGGCTCTCCAGTGTCCTGGATGGAAGCAGTTCTTAGACCCGACTCCGTTCATGACAAAACCTGTAAAAGCAGTTCCTACTACATCTGCGTCTCCCAAGTAAGTTTATTACATGTTTTTTTATTTTAGTCAGCTGACACATGACAATGTCCATAAGCTCTTGCATTACCAATATTATGAAATCCCGATGCAAATCCAACGCCTGCAGGGTGTGAATTCCCAGACAAGAGGAAAACTCCCATTTCTCACAAGCTGATGAAACAGGCTAGCGGGAGCAAGTGTGCAAAAAGGAAGGCGCAGAAAGCAGCCACCTGCCAGCCACAGCAGCGGTGCCACCAGCATCTCAAACAAAGCCACTGGCCTGGCGAGGCACAGCTTGCAGGTGGTAACAGGGGATCTTCCAGCTACTTAGATCATATCTGCCTGGCAGTCAAACTGTCGCCCCTCACAACATCTTCCCCTGCGAACAGAGCAGTGTTTGAAGTGAAGGCAAAGCACCACGCTGCCCTACAGTGCACGCTCACAGCCTCCAGAAGGCACCTGGCAGGCTTCAGACTGTGAAATGAGAAAGGCCCTGGAGACAACAGGTAACAATTCTGTCAGCGTAAGCGAAGTCCAAAATGCACAGCCAAAGGGAAAAGGGAAACAATTAAGAAAAAACAAGCTTTGGCATTCCCTTTTTCTCAAATTCTTTTGAGAATTCCTTTTTCTACATTCTACAGAACGTAGAAAATGAGAGGTGAAACCGAGCTGAAGTTCCCTAAAGAAAATAAACAGCCGGTAACTAATCCAACCAGCCTGAAACAGACTGGCTATAAAAATGTGTAACAGCTAGTGCTCTTACCTCTCCCCATCCCTTGGCTGATGTCACTCTTCTCAGAGCAAGATTAATCGATCCACCTCCGTTCCCGTTCTGGGTAGAAAGGTTACCGGACAGTATTGCTGTGTCCGTGGCAGTCAGTGGTGCCTGAAAAACAAATACATTGTTACCAATTACTCTGATCCTGATTCACACATATTCCGCAAGGACATGATCATGACTGCAGAGAGTGTAAGTGCAGAGAGACAGGTGACACTCCGGATGACTCCTCATCATCTCCCAAGCCCAGGTGTTTAAACCAGGCATGGCCACGCTTGCTCTGAATTCTGTAGTCAAGGATCAAGTATGGCAAAAAGTGAGATAATTCTTACAGTACCAGATATTCGTGACATCTTTAACCTACCGCCTTGAAGTCCTGACCCTGAGCTGCAAACCCTTCTAATCTCACTAGCAGACGGGATTTCTTCAGCTCTGGAACAGAGGAAACACTCCCCCTTCTCTTCCTTAAAACCAAGTAAAACCAAGTGCTGGTCACTTTCATGCACTAAATACTCCGTGTTCAGCAAGAACCAGACGCCTGTTCTCAGCCATGGCCGAGCCTCCCTGCCAGCAGGAAGGCAGCACCACCGTAGCCCACAAACCAGTCGTGCACACGCATGCTGTACACGCAACACGCGGCGCTGCTGGAACCGAGCTTCCTCTCCCACCCGTGCTGCTGATCGTGTCGTTCCATAAATCAAGATGGGAACCCGCTGCGCAGTGTTCCGTTTTCTGTTGCTTTGCGCCTCTTTAGCTCAGGCCCTGCTCCACACCGCCAGCGGCGTCTGCCCTCCTTACCTCGATGGACTGGGATATGTGCATCTTATTTATCTCAATCTGGGGAAAGCTGCTCCCAGGCACATCTTCGTATTCTTCGTCGTAACGATCAAAGAGGTCAGTGGCATCTATTCCAACACTAATTGTTCCCTAAGGAATGACAAGTGAAACGAGTACTTAGCATTAACAAACATCCAACATATACAGGCCAAATGGCTAAACCATCCTTGTATACGATTACATTTTTTGCAGTTTTTTCTTTTTCGGCAATTACCTTTTCCACTCTAAAATGCGTTTCTTACACATTCAAGACAAACAAAAATGAACGATTACAATACTTTTAAAACAGCAATATAACTCATAAAATAAACAGGATAAAAGACAGTTTTTCAGCAGGAATGCAAGTTGTAATACTAGCAGGTAATTTTTCTGTCGTGACACGTTACAGAAGTAGGCAGAACACTTTTACACAGCAGGTTTCTTCTTCCCCACAACTGACTCTGCTCTGTCAGTATTTAAAAATTTAAATAATATATTTTAGAAATTGATTTTCTTCAATGGAACTTGGCCAGAAATCCTCTAAATGCTTTCTTCTTATGAGTTATCTGAAACCACTTAGTTTTGAGCTGCATCATTCATTTGCAATTGCCCTCGTTAGTTCAAAACCTTTGTTCTCCTTTTCCTAGTTTATATCTTGTAATCAGAAGAAAAGTCTGACAAAGACTTTTAGCAAGTGGTAAATATTTCCTTTCTCAGGCCATAGAAAAGCTTATTCCTACAAAAAACTAGGCCACAGCTAAATAGTCTGGCTACCTGCTGCTGCGCTCACTCAGACTAACTGCAAGAGTGGGTTTATCTGAAAAAGGCACAATTAGATCTTTGTCTGGGTCATATAACTTCAAGAAGCTTTGGAAACCTCCCCTACAGACCTATCAAACAGCATTCCAGTTCACATAAGATGTACCAGTTGCAATAAAACCCCCTCTCCTCTGTGCACCAACAGGGAATGAACTCTGAGCAATTTGTATAAAAACCCCTCAGTAGCCGGGTAGGTAGAAAACCCACCCACACAGAGTCCAAGTATGGATGGAATAAATTCTTATTTCAATCTGAGTGAGCATTTTTCCTTGCTCACTCCACTCTAATCAAATGCTGAACCATAAATATAGGAAGAATTGCAGAGTTTGAGAGAACTCAAAACTTCTCTCTGGTTTGGCTCCCAACTATTCATTTGCTGGGGAGATTCCCAACCTGTTCTCAATGTTTGTTTTCTGACTCCTTACACAGCAAAAATTGGATAAATATTTTAACACAGGAAGATGCAATTATTTCCAGGAGAACTCTGGAACAGGGGCTGTGCCCCAGCTCTTTACAAATGACACCGGGCAGGCTGGTGAATTTCAAAGCAATTATGCTCAAGGTTCTGTTTGTGGCAGCACCAAGGACCAGCTCCTGCCCTTTATGCCAAAGGCCACTTTTCAGGAACCGTCTGCAAAGTCACCTTCAAGGGATCTGCTCTCCAGGTCTGCTACAGCTTCTTCAGCTTCAGTCCTTTCCCACATTGTGCTCTTCCTTGAAACGAGGCCAAAATAAGAGCGAAGCAAGACAAAACCGCCAACCGCCAGGAAGCGGCGCAGCCCTGCCCTCTTCTCCAGAGCTTGGGAGAGACACGGAGTAGAACAGCCCCAGAGAAACAGAAGTGCCAACTCCCCGTGATGAAATTCCAGCAAATGCACTCCAGAGTGGACGGTAAAACATGTCTAAATACAGGTGAGCATTTATTTTAACAAAGGAGAGTACTTTTTCCATTTTTCCCTGATGGTCTTCAATTCAAAGAAATGTAAAACCCAAGATCCTTCATAACAGAGACAGGACGGAAAGAAAGGTTTTCCACTTGGAGCACCACGTTCAGTGCAGAACCTTTGCCAGACTGCAACTTTAAATTCCAAGTTAAACATTTTTAAATAAGGGATATTGTGCTGAGTAGTAAGTGTGCTGAATTTGAATGTTAAAAAGACAGAAAATTGCGTGTTTTCAACTCAGACTGGAATGTAAGTGGCAGCAAAGCTTTTTGAAGAATTTGCACTAAAAAAACTGCACTGAAAAACATCTTGCTGTACTGTGTTTATTCATACCTCAATGCTTGTACTCTTTGTAAAGATTCAACAAGGTCCACACACATTCCTGAAATGCATTGCACCTCCTTTCTTTCAATCGTGTTCGAAATCGTATGATTTTCTTTTTCACACATATGAATTTAAAAACCAATATCCCTCCCAGGGAAAAGAGGAGAACACCTGAACCTATCCACAAGAACCATTCAGAGGAACGGAGCGTCTCTGCTCACTCCCCGGCTCCTCGGCACATCTCCTATTTGTCGGTCGTTGGCTGAAGCGAGCGGTGGGCTCCATGTGTTCTGCCTCCCGCCAAGCAGGTGAAGTCACCCTCAGAGGTCTATAGATCCTGGCAAGGAAACTGGCTCAGGCACAAGCACAGGAAAGGCAGCAGATGGTAAAGTTAAAAATATTCCCAGAGAACGACAGCACCCCCTATGTGACCGGATAATAGAGCGGGGACCGCTGCTGCTCACAACGCCCCATCAGCCACCTGCTCAGACCACGGCAATGAAAAAGCCCTCCCCAAAGCAAGAGCAGCAGGGAAAAAGCCAAAGCTCTGCTCTGAGGTTGGTGCTGCACGCTTGCGCCGCGGTGCAGAGCGCCCAGCTCAGCAGGGCAGGAGGCTGCCGCGTGTTATCTGGTGTCATCTTTTAAAATCACCTTTGTTTGCCACCCTGCGAATAGGAAACAGACTTTAATGATGGAATCGAGAGGTGTGCCAGAGAAGAATATACTCCCTCCTTGCCTTTTTTCTTGGGGATTTACCTTCTGGAAGGCGACATATGGAAGCTGTGCAAGACTAAGCCTTGAGGGACCTGCATTTCTTAGATGTTGACCTTCCACAGCAGGAAAATAACAGGATTTAATTTCTCCTAACAGGAAGCAGTTCTTCTCAAATCAAGTAATGAACTTTTCAACCCTTCTGCACGTCTTTGAAAGCAAAAACAAAGCTCTAAAAGCAAATAATAGACTCAATTCGAAACCTGCCAAATTGCCTACATGTGGTTATTGCTCAACATTTCTAGTTAGAATGCTTTATTTTGCTGGAACTGTTTTATAGAACTGACAAAATGTTGGAAATTTTAAAATAACTTGCATTCGTGTATGAAATGATCACAGCTGCGCTACCTAATTCCACAGGAACACTGCCTGGAGAGACATTTCTATAGGCTGCCAATCAGCAATTGCTGTAAACACCCAGATGGCTAATTTTATCTCAGGACACCGAGGTTGAGGCTTACAATGCAGCTCAGCTTTTTACTGCTTGCAGCCACGGCGAGGCACCCAGATAAAATGTCAAATTCCTAAAGTCACAGAGAAGCATGAGGTGGGGATAACCATGCCCCTCTCTGAGAATAACTCTTCTGACCCCAGTCTCCCTCATCTCCAGCAGAGACAGTGCGACTTGCCTGTTCTGTGATACCCAGAAATCCCTTCCTGCCTGGAACAGTGTTGTCAGCAGATACTCATGTTTATTTACCCTTCCAGTACAAACAAGGTCTTGGTATCTGTGCGCTATCCACAACAGCCTGGTGATCTGCATTAGTCAATTTGCTTTGCTAAGATCAGCGCAGATCCAAAGTCTGTGCCAAGGTGAACATCTCAAGACAGTACAGGTCTTCTCAGATGGACGTTTTTGTCTACCTAAATATCTGTACGGTTACCTTGGAAAGAGTAGATAGAGGAAAATTAAGGCTCCCCACCATGGATCGTTCCTATACTGGGATGAAGTCTTTGCTTACCTTTGGATTAGTTCGCTGTTGCAGCCTTCTCTCTTCCCTCTCTCTCTGCAAACGCTCAAATTCTTCCCTGATTTCAGCTGGAGTTCTCTTCCTTTCCACAACCTGGTCAAAAAGAAATCAAACCCAAAAGATCACCGGAAAAAGAACGTTTAGGGTATTGCATTGCTGATGGGATAGAGGTCCACTGACCTGGTACACTCTAACACGTTGCCCCTGCCGCTGCTGTAAGCTACTCTGCACAAATTTCAATACTCGGAGTCTGGCAGCAAGCACCTGGGCCAGATCAAGTGGCCGGCATGAGAGAAAACCCCACGCTTTGAGAGAAGGGAAAACGGTCTTGTTATTCCTATTCCCTTGACAAAACCAGGGCAAGTAGCTTTCAGACCACACGTACAAGATACTGCAGTGCAGCCGTTACCAACAGCTATACATTAACTTCTCTACGAGGTGCAGACACAAAAATGAGAACGACTGAAAGCACCTGGCCTGAGGTAAACTGATTAAGCAAGAGTTTTATGATTTTTGGCTACGTTGATTCACATCTCTTCACCCTACATATCGCAGGGAAGGAGGGTTTTAAACAGGTAAGGCGCTTGGTATGGACAGAGAGAGTATTGGATCGGGCTTTTCAAAATG
Source organism: Chionis minor (assembly GCA_013398295.1). Taxonomy (NCBI): domain Eukaryota; kingdom Metazoa; phylum Chordata; class Aves; order Charadriiformes; family Chionidae; genus Chionis; species Chionis minor. Next base: position 321,414 of record VZSF01010244.1, on the reverse strand, counting down.
AGATCAAGTCTGCCACAAGCAGCTCAAAAATGTCTGTTACATGCTGCTACTGCTCTGTATTTCTTGCTGCTAACTCCAAACTTGACCTTGGTACTAACTTGACCCAAGACAATATGATTCTGCAGGAAGCAGCGCAGTGCCATCAACTGAGACTGGCAGAGGCTAGTAAGGGGACTACAACAACAGGAAAGCCATGAATGGACGAGTTCTCTTTGGAAGCCCATAAAATATGAACCAACAAACAAACCCCAAAAAGCACAGAAGGAAAAAGCAATTTCAAACTCAGAGGCTAGCTGATGCCGAAAAAAAAGTTTCAGATGAAAAAGATGAGACTAGATGGACAATAACGACTCGTTTGTCTCAGACAAAGATGTTGCCTGTCATGGTAATATCCTATTAGGGAACTCTGAATGTCAGGTTTATTGTTCTCCTGTCAAGTGAAAAACCTAAGTATCCTCTAAAAATCCATCATGGTGTTTCAGCAGAGACAAAGAGAGACAGAAATAACTAAACAAGGATGCCTTCAAACAAACAAACAGGCATTTATTACCATCAAGGTGTCAGTGCAGCTCGATACAACAAGAATGTCAGATAAAGGTGGGTTTAGTCAATTCCACTGGCCATAAGGTGCTAAATATCTCTCACCTCCCATCCTTCCATTTCCAGTCCTCTCCTCCCATATATGTCATAGATGGCTCTGGTCTGTGGATCACTAAGCACTGCAAGTTAAAAATCAGAAGACAGGGGAGAACTCAGTTTTTGGTCTTCTCCTTGAATTTCAGACCAACACACTAGTGTTATTTGGAATTCAAGCGCAGATCCTGGAAACATCTTCTACAATTGCATACAATTTTATGTTAATTCCCTTTTCACATGCTATATTAACAGGACACACTGACTTTTCTCCCCAACAATTTTTGTTTCTTTTTTTCTTACTTCTAAAATAAAAAAGTGAGAAGAACACAAACAAGACGTGCAGACTAACTGAATACGCAGCAGGGTTTTTTAATATTGCTTGCTTTGACTGAAGGGTGAGATAAGACTCTAAGAATCAATGGGATTATTAGCGATCCAGCGATAGCAGTCCCTGGAAACTTTCTGAGAAGGAAGGATATCTACCTCTGTCTAGCCTTCAAAGCTCTTTGGTGCTTTGCTCCCTGTCTCGGATCCTCCTTGCCACCCCTGTCCACTCACCCTTTCCCACGCCGTCCAGACACGTGGGACATGCCAAGCACCAACAAAGCCATTTCCATGAGACAGTTCGCGCCCTGCCAAACACCAGCTACAGCGTAACTGCAAAACTGCAGGTAGAAATTACATCCCCCAAAAAGTCACCCAATGCAACGGAGAAAATAAAACACACCAGGAGACTGCAGAACAGTTACTTTGGAAAAGGACTGCACATACAATTAAGACCACTCTCTAAAATGTAAGGTATATATAAATGCAGAATTTCTCACACGACACCCTTCCTTAAAAAAGAAAATAAAAAAATCAAAAAGTCATCAGTATTTTTCGCACAGGGTTCCAAGACCCGCTTTATCATTATCATACATTTCTTTTGACTGTGGAGGAACTGATGAATCTTCAAGGAGCTGGGTGTGTATATTAAGGCAAAAAGAGGCTTATACTAGTAACTGAGCTTTGATCTGAACTACTTGAGGATTATTGAACTTGCTAAATGTCACAGGCAGATACTATTTTTTATAAGTTCTGACAAAACAAATCTTTTGTTGTGTGATATTAAGATATAGAAGACTAGAGCAAGAAAATAGGCAGAAGGTGGGGTGGCTTATTTTCAAGATGTCAAAATTTTGGCTTGTAAAATATTACACTCACATTTGGTACTAACTGGGCAACAATTTGCATATACATTGCAACACAGAGCCAAGCAAAGCCACAGAATTCAAAGGGAAAGGTGACTTTAATGTAAGACGTACCCACCACATTAAAATGGAATTATTGAAGCATCTTGAGTTTTTACTCCCCATGTCATCAATGTAAGACCTTCACTGTTCTCCCCAGCAAAAGCTTCCCTATGTCCTAATGCCTAGCTGGGGACAATGTAGAAGGCTCCACCCATGTTCAAGTCTAACTAAAAGAACCAAATGCTTATAATTCAAAAAAACATGAGAATATGGAAAAAAAAAATTAGCTCATCTTTGAGGTTTAATAGAGGAATACTTATCCATCATTTTGCTTTTTACAAGACCAGGTATCTAGTTTGCCGCGCCAGATTTTTAACGCAGAAGAGTCCTACCAACTTCCAATCCATTTGCATTCTAGGTGCCTCTTATCACACTTCCAAAATGCTGTAAGCTAATTCTAACAAATCACTTCCTTGTGCCTCACTTACACTGTGCAGCACCTATGGTAACACCAGGATTTAAGTGAACGTCAGCTTAGTTCAGAATATTTTAAAAGAGCTTGGCATCCTTAGATGAAAAAAAACCTCTATTATGACTCCATTGTCCTTATCTCAGTATTCGCATATGGAAGAACTTGCTGAAAAACAATGGAGACGGAAACAAGCTGACAAGAGAACAGAAACTCTGGATGCATCAGTTCAAAAGCAAAATATGAAATTGTCTTTCTGTTGTTCAGTCTTCAATCTCTTATGGGACAGTCTTTTCAGAAGTAACGGAAGTGGTGAAAAGATTATCTACAGCATGCAGGAAATAAGACAGAGACTCCACATCTTGTTCATTGCAGAATTTATGCTGCATTGCTCCTCTGATTTACAGGACAGAAAGGAAAGAAAGCATCAATAAGTATCAGTAAATTTAATTATTACTTTGTAATAATCTATATTTTCTTCAAAAAGCACGAAGACACAGCCCTCCTCCTAGAAACCCCCTGAAAACAGTTTCTGCGAACTTCAGACTCCTACTGACCTTCATAAGCTTGGTGAACAAGGTTAAACAGCCGCTCAGCTTGTGTTTTGAGCTCCGGGTCTCTGTGCTTGTCTGGATGGTACAGCATACACAGCCGGCGGTAAGCAGCTTTTAGCTCTTCCTGAGAGGCCTGTGGAAAGCAGCACAAATGAATTAAAGCACGACCGATGCTATTTAGAAAAGACCTTTCTCAAGATCAGCCCTAAAAGAGAAGTCCAGCAGCTGTTATATTACACCACTTTTACTTGCACAAAATCAAGAATGGACTTTTGTTTCATTACAGAAGTTAATGAAATGTTCAATTATGCACACCAGTATTTTCCACGCTATTTGTAGTGTGACAAGTAACAGCAACAGCTCATCAGTGTATACCTAGGTATAAGAAGTGAAGTAAAAAAAACCCCAACCCACAAACACCCAAATCTGTGTTCGTACATTACTTTTGTTAGGCAACTACTGTCTCCTCAATTCAAGGCAGAAGAGCAAGAAAAAGTAAAGTGGCCTCAGGATAAAAAAAACACTTAAATCCAGAGAGGTACATCAAATTCTACTCATATTTCAATCTTAAACCCCTATGTAAACACTGTAGCTATCAAAAAGCACTGACTTCCCACTGCAGGAAAGGTAAGTGATGTAAACCTACGGTTTTACATTCATCCCTTCACTAGACTTCCCAGCACCTCCCTTCCTATGCAGCAAGGGCTCTGCTGCGCTGTGAGGAAGGAACGCGCATCATCTGCCTGCAGAAATACACTGAGCTGCAGCAGATGGACAACCAGGAGAACTGTGTGTCACTAAATGCAGCAAGAAAACAAAAAGCCCTCTTCTTTACCACAACTGCTCTGGAATTCTAGACAGCGCCTGGCCTCGTTCCAAAGACACGTGGTAGAAACAGATTTCGGATGGCTCTTTCAGAATCAATGGAATAAAACCCCACTGCCTCCATTATCATCTCTCAGGAGACAACCTCACAGCAATGTTATTTTTTGACTCTAGAGAGCCCTGGTAACTTCCCCTTTCTCACCTCATTCCCGCAACAGTCCTTATATTGCAGCAGCCGCCTGTTCCTTGGAGGCTGGTTAACACCTATTTAGATGTGCAGCTGCCAGAATCAACCAGAGCTTCCCCAAAAGGCACAGGCAGCATGCAGCGTCACAGAGCTACGCACTGGCCAGCTACAAAACTGTCCAGGCCAGAATCAGCCCCCGGGGCACAGGAAGCAGGATGCTGCTCCTCTGCACCAGGAGACATATGCAGAATAAAATAATCCAAACACCCCAACGGTTACTTGCTGGCCTCCTTCAGCAACCGTCAGCCTTTTGACAGCAACACGCCAGCACGCGAGAAAGGGGCATCCAGAGAATTACTTTCAATAACAGCATTTAAAGACATAAACTCCATTTACTCTTAATGCTCTCCCATGACTGAAGCTTTCACAGTTTCCACACTTTCACCATGGAAATAAAGGCCCTAAAATTCTGTTTCTTGAAGTAACATCTTTTCCCAACTTGTGGTAAGGCGAGCCTGGGTTTTCATTAAGAAATGTGTACATTTATGTACCAAAGCTAGAAAAGGGTTTGCTTTGAAGACAGCTTAGAATAAATATTTTCTCTGCCCATTTGCACTATTCCATGTTAATATTTCTGAATGACATAAGAAAAGGGGACATGCCAAATTTCCTGGGCTCAGGACAGTACAGGTAGCTACGGATTAGCTCTTTTCATTTTACTAACTTGTGCTTTCTTGAACATCAAATCTAAACTTGACTGAGAAAGCAGGGGAACATATGGGTCTAAAATATCATTCTTTAATCAAATTAATGATAAACGGTTTAATGTGCTATTGATTATATAATAGAAATGAGCAGTTTCATTTTTCATAAATGCCATGTTCGATAAAATGTTAGATTGGGCCCTTCATCATCATTGAACAGCCTGGGTCATTGGTTCAATATTTCATGAGCAATAGCCTCTTAGAAACCACTAAAGAAATACTGACATCATTTCAACTTGCAATGAAATACATAAGTCAGTAATAATCATATGTAAGTTACGTTTTTATTACCAAAATTCCAGGCAAAATTAAAAGGCAGCCCATCTCCCTGTTTGGGGTTTAAATGGCTTCATTTAATGTCTCAAACATGCCTCCACATTTTTAGTGGATTGAAATCTATAAAAGATTAAACATCCATATACATACACGCACGAAAATCACTGCTCAGCAGGCTCACTCTCCTCAGCGGGGCTGCAAAGTTCAGTGGTTAACTATTATTTTAAGCTCAGCTGCCACATCACACAAAGTTGGCTCAGCACACAGAAATGCCAGTTCACTGCATTCCACTGCTACGCAGGATAGCACTGCGGAATTTAATTAGCAAGGGGTAATTAACACAGCAACTACTACTCTCAGTTGGAATTACTCCCTCAAAGGCCATTTTAGCTTGGTTTCCAGCTCCCTGCTGTACCAAACCTGAAGTTTCTGGTCTCTAACGAAGAGAAAGCCTTGCTAAGTTAACTATTAAGCCTTTGCTTAATCTCACAAGCAGTCGCAACCCCTGTGTGGTTCCTACCTCTTTCTTTTAACCTCTACACCTGCACGCCGCTGCCATTTGGGAAGGTGAAATACACAAGCCCTCGAGTGGTCCAAAAGCACGGCCCACCAGCTTTTAATAGCACTTGGTCTTGAGTCACACTTAATTTTTCGAAAGAGAGCACGCTTTGCTGCACGGCATTAGAGAACTGTGCAAACAGAGCTACCGTCACACATTTTTCCTCCAGAAGTGCAGGACAGTTCCACAAATGAGCCACCGGTGACTGCCACCGAGGCCACAGGTGCCAGCGCTAAGTCCAAAGCCAGCGTTGTCACGGCTGTCACACCGAACTGCCTCCAGGTGTTGAACCCCTGCTACTCGCAGCGGCGCGGGGCAGCGCGGGCCCTGCTCACACCGCTGGTAACGCGGAGGGTGACGTCCTTGGACAGACGTGTCTGTGTGGACACACGGACACAGAGCACTGAGCCGCGGAATCGCCGAGGTGCGAGTCGCTACCGCCACGGCTGAGACAAACCGCAGCGCGGCCTGCACAGGCGGATCTCGGGCCATTCGCCTCCCTATTGCTGTAGCAGAAGCAGTTGCCTCGCATCAAGTTCCAAACTGCTCCCGTGTAACAAAACTGCGACAATTAACGCCCGCCTAGCGAAAAAGCGAAATCGGCGACCGTCAGCCCTCCCTGTTCGTGACGAGAGCGCCGCCCCGCTCACAGCCCGCGGGGGAGCCCCGCGCAGCACGGGTGAGGGCAGGCGGAGGCGCGCCCGCCGAGCGCCCACGTTACGCGCCCACGCGGAGACACGCGGAAGCCGAAGCTACCGCCCGCCCCGAGGACACGCGGGCAGCGCCCCCCGCGCTCCCGCCCCCGGCCCGCGGCCGCCCCAGCCCGCCCCGCGGTAACGCTGCCTCCCGCC
>VZSF01010244.1:297320-314713 GCA_013398295.1 Chionis minor | reverse complement strand
CCTCCCGCCTCGCCCGGCGCCTCGCGGCCGCGCTCCTCCTCCCCGGGCAGCGCGTTGGCGGCGCGGCGCCGCGGGGGTTCCGGTGAGGCGGCGGCGCCTCCTCCGGGCGTGCCCCGCGGGGCTGTCCCGTGCCCGCGATCTTCACGGGAGCGGCTGTCGCCTGCGTTGTCCTGCGGCCTCTTGTCCGCCGTGACAAGAGGCCCGTTTCCGGGCCGCCGTGTGCGCAGCGCGCCGCTGTCTCGGGGGCCCCCCCCGGCTCTGGCGGGGCCGGTTGCGGTTACCTGAGGAACGCGGCAGCCGGTTCCCGCGCCGCCAGGTCGGCGCTTCCCGCTGGCGCGGAACGGGGAGGCCGGCAAGAGCCTCGCTCGGCAGAGCGGGACCCGCTGGCGCAGAACAGCGCGCGGAGCACCCCGCGTTCCCGTTTGTCTCCGGTGTGAACGCGGCCAAGAGACCGGCTTTGGCTTTTCGCCCCGGAGCGGGGAATGTGGACCTGGAGCCGGCGCCGTGCTGCCCTCCGGGGAGCGGGCAGGGTCACGGCGGGTAACCGTGAGAGGGCACTCGCCGGGTCTCGCCCGAAATGGGAGGAGATGCCCCCGAAGCGTGGGCAGCGGGGAGAATGTCGAGCAGCCAGGCTTGGTCTGTGCTTCACCCCTGTGGCGTTACGGAGCGGGCGGACGGGCGAGGTGGTCGCTGGCGTTGTAGCCGTGGTAGGGCGGCCGGGCAGGAAGGTAGGGCCTTTCTGCTCCGTGGTCAGACGTGCCCCAGTGACTGGGCCTGGTGCCCATATAGGGGCTGCTGGAGCGACGTTAGAGGGCTGCTCTCCTCAGCGAGGAGCTTTCGAAAGGCCGCTCATTAACACCAGTACGGTCTGGCACAACGCCGGAACTGTCTTTTCCCATTCCAAAGCTCAGCTAATATGTTTTGGATTTTATCTTCACGTAACTTTTGTTTGAAAACGAGAATGGTTTAATATTTAATAAGTTTTTTTCTGATCTAGAGGTAGTTAACAAGGAAGTATTGATCATGTTACAGAAGCTCCTCTGCGCTTGTAGTAAGTGAGATGCAGTGCTTGGAAAAAGAGGTCCACAAAGGCTCACCTTCTGAGAAATGACATAGAAATGGGTCTGTTTTACAGGGAATCACCTGGCAACATGCTTTTCCTGAATGAACCCAACTGCTAGACTCGTTTTTTCCCACATGGTTTAGCAGTCGTTGAGTCTGTGCAAAAACGCAAAGAAGACTCGAGTTCTGAGGATGTTAGTTGCCATGGCAACGTTATTTTCCATGGGTTTTGGTCTTGTCGTAATTGTGCTCTTTTTCTAACGTGGTTTGGGAGTTGTGCGGTCCTTGGGGACATTAGTGGCAGAGTTACTGGGAATCCTTCCCCATACCAGATTGATCTAACACTTCCGAAAAGACACAGCTGCTTGTTGCCAGCTCTGGCCGCTGTTCCACATGCATCACAGATGATTCAGGGGAATTTTTTGGGAACAGTCCACAGATGTCACATCTTGGCAGGGAAGTATAGGAAGAGAGAAATATGACTTTAGGGAGCTAAATATGAACTGTGCTTTCTAAGCATGTAGAGAGAGCTCTTTAAAACCCTAAATTATAACAGAGGAAATGTAACGTCTATGGCAAAAAGCAGTTTGGGGCCGGGGAAGAAAGGGGAAAAAAAAAGTACTTGTTTGTGCTTTACTGACTTGCCAAGTTTTGGTGCAGAGTGCAGCGTTCCTTGTGCCCACGTCGCTACTCACAGATTCCTGATACCACACAAGAAAGCCATCTCTGTGGTGAGAGAAGCAGACCCCAGGAACCAGATCCTGGGTTTAGCCAGCCTGTGTGCTGTCAGACACATGGCACTGTGGCTTCCGCTCCAGTGTGTGTAGCGTGCTCCTTTTGTGAACCGTGAGTAGCATTACTAGTGTCCTGATACAGCTCCGGTGTTTTCCAGCAGTTACAGTCTACCGGTACCTCTCCTCCTCAGATGTAATTTGTTGGCTTCCTTCTTAGAGTGGACCATAGGATCCATGAAAATATAAGAAGCTCTCATTGTTACTAGGGTTTTTTTTCCTAAGCTTTAATGTCCTAGAATTTTATAGACAGAAAAGGAACTATGTACTCTGTTCTCAAGACATTGAGCCTGCACCCAGAAAAGGAGTTGAGCATAATGATCCTAAACATCACCATTCTTAGTGTAAGCATTGAGTTTGTAAAGTCAGGTTAGGTGCTTGCTCTGGATAAGCGGTGGGTACCGAACGTGCTTAAAAAGGTTTTCAGGAAGGTCCTTCAGGAGGGCTTGCGCAGTCTGTCTGGACATGCTGGAAGGATGCGTCTGAAGCGCCAGCGTTTCTGAGCTTAGGCACCAGTGAACAAGTGCCGTGTGGTGAAAAAGGGGGCAACAAACTGTCAATGTCTCTGCAAAATTTGGTTTGGAGCTAAAACTTTGGGTTTTTTTAAGCCAAGGGAAACATCCGTGCTTGTGTTTCTCTTGAATGCTGGTGACTCCTCTACAAGGTGCCAAGGTGTTCCAGAATTGATTCACTTCTGCTGCTTTAGAGCCAGCGATACCAGAGATTCCTTCCATCTACTGGATCTTTCATCTAAGCTGGTGCGCTGGATGGGGAACCATCTTCCCTGGTCTGGTGAGAGTGGCGAGTGACTGTGAGGAGGCCTTGTTTAGCAGATTTTCTTAGTAACTGGAATCATGTAGTTATCACTGGAAAATTGCCCCCGCACAAAGTGTTTTTGCTAATATTAACTTTAGTTCCATCTCGGCTCAATGGAGGGAAAAACTAGAAAGTGCCATAAATTCAGCCGAGCTTGTCAAAGCTGTCAAATTACCACCTGATAAAGCTCCTACCTCCTAATCATTACAGCCATCAGCCAGAAAGGAAATGTATGCCGATGGGGCTTTCGAGCGACAGCGCCAGGGTTCAACATTGTTAGACTTTTAATGTAGTGTCATCTGGGGCCTCTTTGGCTTCAGTGGAGGGTGAAGCTCTGAGCAGAGTTATTTCTTAAAAAAAAAGAAATAAAGAAAAATCCAAGGATGTAGACTAGCATACTACCTCCCTCTTATCAGCCAGATTAATGCTGACTACTAAATTTTAGTAAAGGTCTTCTTTGGTCCCATTTGTTAGTATTAGGAGTCCACGGAGATAATGTCTTATCACGTATAAAAGATGCTATTGATTTTCTGTTACTGTTGTCTTGAAATGTGCACAGTGTGTCTATGGAGCAGTGACAATCCTCCATCACTAGCTTTATGGGAAAAGAATGGTTATTGAATCTCTTCCCATAAAATATAATCTCTTTCTCTCTTCCAGAATTTGCCAGCCCCTGTGGGAGTCCCTCATGTTATCTCTTTGAGAAAATTGATTTTTTTTTTGTCTCCGCTTTGTACACTTGTGTTTATTTTTATTTTTAATTTGGCTCATGCGATATGAAATGAAGGCTTCCCTAACATTAAGGGTGCTTTCTCAGTGTTGTATTGCTTCTTTTTCATGTAGATTAATGCTTTCAGAATGTTTTAAAAGAAAATAAAGATATTTGCTTGACACAAGTCTCTCTTGTTGTTGCTGGGAATTTTTTTACTCTGGGTGAGTCATTGCCCTGCTCTTCCTTTCCAGGCAGGTCTGAGATACTGACAGCTTTTCAGCTGCTCACAGGTAAATTCAGGGTAAGTTTCTAGAGTCAACACAGGCTGATTGATTTTGGATGAATGACACTGTAGCAGAGAACACAACTGTCTGCTCAAGGAGCAGTGGTCTTTGAACTTGAACAGTGGCAAAAATACTCTGTCAAATTTGTCTTTTTCTCTGTGTAGCAAATAACTGACGATGGGACTTTTTCCTTTCAGGGAGGAAACGGCAACATGAATTCATAGATGATGAGTAGGATGCCAAAGCCAGAGATGACAGTGCTCTTGAAGAAATGCTGGGTAGAACAAAAAGGTAAAAGGAACAGCTAATTGAGTGCATTTTGGAGCCTGTGGGACTTCATGTGGTACCTTCTCTCATGAGGCAGGTGGCACATCCCCTCAAACTAGCTGAGTTTTTTGAATGCCCTCCTCCTCCATTTTGCATGAAGTCCCAGTGATACCTCTCACTCCTGACCTGCTCTTTCTATGCTTAGGTCTTCCCCAAAGCTGCATTGTTCTGGTCCTAAAACCCCTGCGAGACTCATACTTTTGATCGTGTCCTTGCATGCACGTGCTTGCGGGTCCAGCAGCCGTCTCATCCTGACCTTCGGCTCACGCTGCCAGATTAGTCTAGCAATCACACCTGGTTGTCTGCTGCCATGTTTGTGAGCAGAGCAAAAAGAGAAATAAGAGGTGAACTCGACCAGTTAATTTGCAGCCAGTGCCATTCTCCTGAGGTGACGGTTCAGAGCAGCCATTGCCTGCACCGTCTTCTGACTTAAACCCGGGCAGATACACATGGTTAAAATGTTTGAAATGCATTGCAAACAAGTTGCCTCCACGAGGACTAAATTGCTTTCTGCTACTCTGATGCTTTTTACTGCATTTTGTGTTAATGCTGTTGAGATGCCCAAAGGAATCACTTCTTATTGGCTCTTTCATTCTGAGAAATTATCTCTGTAACTGAGGCATGATAGTCCACTTGGGGACTTTGGGAAGTAAGAGGCAGATTTAATCACACCTGCAGAGAGCTATGCAGTAGAAAGGCCTTCGTTACACTCATCCGATGGCAGCAGAAGTGGCTGAAGCAACTGACAAGAAGCAAGAAAATCTTCATTAGTAATGTAGCTCTCCTTGGGATATTTACGTGCTTGTTTATGGAAGACTGACTTTAATCCCCCAAAAGTCGAAAGCAAACATTATCCTTGAAAATGTTCCAGGTTTGTAGTAATTATCTGCATGTTGCCCCCTGCCTCTTGGCTCTTTCTGGCAGCAAGTGCATGGGACAGAAGGCCATTTCTGTGGCAGCAGAAGATCTCGATAGTACAAGAAGCAGAATAAGGTGTGAATGTTGATACGTTTAAATAAGTTTTATTCAGCCGGAAGTGTCATCTTCAAAACAGCAATGAGGGAGGAATTTGATATAGTTTAGGTGTTGGTGCCAGTTCTAATTTTTCTGTGCTTAAACTGTTTCTGATCAAGACATGGTCTGTCACACACAGCGTTGTGCAGGGCAGGGTTACGGCTTTTGCATGTGCTACCACCACAGCCTTTCCTGAAGATCATCAGTGCGGTTTTGACAGTGTCAGAAATTAGTTCTTCATGCTGATTCACATTGCTAGGAAATCTTCTGAAAGATCCAGCAATTCCATATGCGCACTGGGTGGCTGGGAGGGGAGACGCTGGATCTCTGTTGACCTTTGGCCCATTGTTGTTTCCCACTAAAGTGCGTTTCCTGCAAGAGTGTGGCTTCGGCCAGCGCTCTTCGTGTCTTTGGATCCTTTCAGCCAAGTGTGTCAGGAGCCTGTGTCAGGACAGCTGGGGACAGGGCAGGGCTTTCGTCTGTTAGAAGCTGTTTTCAGAACATGTAGAGCTTGCCAGAAAGCCAACTAAAGTGTAAACACTTTGAGGATGAGAAACATAGGGATTACTTACATAGACCATTTTCCATGGAGAGCCCTCTGGATTTCATGCAGTGTTGCTGTCTGGAAGCTGGGAATGTGTATTCTCTGCTGGCTCTTCTCTCTCCAAAATCAGCCTCCAACTTACGTCCAGTAGAATAGTTCTCTGAGAAGAAGTCAATGACTTCTCCTGCTATGTTGGTGAGAATGCTATTTAGACTCAATTCTATGGTTTTTAATTTTGCCTCTATTTAGTAAAACACTTTCCCATTGTTCCAATAATAAGGAACTGCTCTAGAAGCTACAGGATGTCCTAAAATCTTTGTTATGTTTAGGCCACGTGATATCACAGGGGAGGAATAACACCAGATTCTTTTGGTGAAAAAGTAGTAATTTGTCCGATGACATTTGGGAAATGTGACCTTGTTTGAAATACCTATAAATATTGTATGAAGTACTGATTGTTTCTTTGAGATGGTCCAAACTTGCATAGGCTATCATATAGTTAAAATCTATGATGACATGATTTTTAATACAATAACGCCAGAGTTGAGAATTCAGGCGTACCTAAAATAGTAATTAGCAAATTTCTGTTGTCTATCCATATTCTGGGAGATCTGATAGTTTTGTTCATTCTTTTTCCGCATATGTGTACATGAAGGCTGTTGGTGTATTCAGCTATTTCTGTGAACTCAGATGTAAATCTGTTGTGCTCTTTGAGTTTTGAAATTCTTCCCCATCAATCTGGAGAGATTTAAGTCTGCTAAAATTGGAGTGCTGTCAGCGTTGGCAAGGAGCTGTGTCCTTACGGCGGTGCCGGTTCCCCAGAGCCAGGACGTGTAGCCGTTCCCTGTTTCTCCCGCTCACCATTTGGGCCCTGGAGCCCAGCCAGCACGGCCCCGTGGTGGACCGCAGCCCAACAGGCCGGGCACAACGGAGAGCAGGGAGTTGGTTTTCGGTATGTGCTGGGATTTCAACAGGGAGCACTACATGCGTGTTCTTTTACTATTCACGCCACTCGGCGTTAGCTCGAGGGACACGCGTGGTGCTATTGCTTTAAGGTGGCTAGTGGCCACTAGCTGTGCTCAGGATCGCCTCTGCCAGCTCCGACATCACGGCACGTGCTGTCAACTCAGCAGTGGCTGGAAAGCTCAGATAGGACCAGATTTGGCATCAGCATAATCACTTCTGCAGGCGTTGTGCTTCGGATGTTGCCAGCTCCTCGCTGTTTCTTCTTTCTTCCAGCACGTGGTATTTTATATGACCCTGAGGATAGACTGTTGCCTACTAGACTAGCTCGTGTTTTTTAGTTTTTTCCCCTCAGTCTTGTCAGCATTCAGGTTTTCAATTGCAGGGGAGCACTGGGAAATAGGTATTCTATTTTGCTTGCTGTCCTGCTAACGCTTTAGCTTGCTGGAGTCGGTGAGAGATGGCAGCAGTGGGAGTTAGTGTGTTGTTAGTCATTCAGGTGACATGGTCTGATAGACAAAGCTCTCGAGCTAGTAAAGGAGGACGCTTATCTACGAGCGAGCCGCATCCAGTCACTCAGGGTTGTGTAGCCTCACCTTACCGCTTGATGCAAATTCTCTTGCTCAAATGCAGGTGGAGCTTTTCAAAGCACCTAATATTATGTTTGTGTTTAGCCTGTCTTGAAGCGTACAAGAAAGGAAGGTGAATCACTGACTTGTATACTTTGATCTTAAAGTTCAGCATTATTCCTTATCTGTAAGTGGTTTGTCAGACAAAATTTCTTAGTCATTGTGTTTGAAGATCTTACCCTCAATGTCAGAGGCAAGGCAGTTGGAAGAGGTGCAGTTAGAATTCCTCCATCTTTGAAATACTTGATTTGGCATAGAATATTCCATGGACCCATCGATGAGTGTTGGTAAGACCGTATCACCTACCAGTGGCTGTTACTACAGTTGTTGTTACTAGAAGGTAGGGCTCTGAGGTCTTCTGGGTTTGTTTGTGGAGTTTGGTTTGGTTTGGTTTTTTCCCTCAAGAAGTTGTGGACTTTTTTGGCTAGTACAGATTAGTTCCTCAGATGAGCCGTGAACAACATTTCACTGCAACTTTGGGTGTTTTACTCTAGATACTTGCTTTCAACAAGCTTCCTATGAGCCATACAAGCACCTTTTGTGCAGATAAACTTTCAGTAGCGCTACTGAGAACATAAGTTGAAATTTTGATTCTGTGTCAGTTATGATGAGTATATTAATATCTGCCACATGATTTGCCTACTCCCAGCCATACTATTCTTAAGGAAAAATTCGCCCTTTTTGAATAAAAGCTGGCAAGTGACTGTCATAAAATAACTGAGGTATTTTTAGAGACAGACTATGGAGCTTTTCCTGTAGTAGATGGTGGATACCTACCACTAATGCACTGCTCACTTTATGGGATTAGTGTGTCTAGTGAGTTGTTAATAATAGTTTAATAAATAAGGGCTTTTGTAGAGTCAGTGCACAAGGAGGAAAATGCTAAGAAGTTCCCATCGTGATCTAGGATATTTTTCTTTGAATGACATCACACCAGTTATCCACCATTTCTTCATCATTGTTGCCCATAGAAAACTTACTTTTATTGGAGGTACCTACCTGGCCACTGTGAACAAAAACCCCTCGGGGTGAAAACCTGTCGTTGATTGAGGTACAGTGACACCAAGAGTAGTTCAGTAAGCACGAGGTTGTCTTGTGACTTATTTTCCCGAAGAAGTGAATGCTTTGGGATTAATTAAACTCTCTTCGGTCTGTACAGCACTGTAGCCTTTCTTTTATGCATTTTAGGGCTTGCACCATGTAAAAAGTCAAATACGCTATCTGCATCACTCCAGGACTTGGGGTAAAATTACGTATGTTTTTGAAATGAGAGAGGCTTGCAGCACATGTCGTGGCCCAAAGCACCGGCAGTTCAAGCCTGGCTGTGGTGTTCAGCTGCCGTTCACAGACTCCCCGCAAAGCAGAGGGCTCTGCCTTTCTCGGTCCGTCTTAAAGTCTTCGGTGAAGTGGCCTCTACCTAGCACTTTCAGCCGGCCTTCCACCGTGGGCGGTTTGCATAGCTTGTTTCCAGATAACCATTACAGACCACTAAAACTGTCTTGGTTTCGTTGTTTTTTAGGCCTCTGCCCCTGCAAAAGCCACGCGCCTGCTCTGGGCTGTTTCTGCGGCACCAGTACTACTCGGAGCTGCCGTGGCTGGAGGAGGAGGCTGAGGGACGCGGCTTGTCCTGTGTCCTACAAGCAGCCGATCTGACGGGCACGGCTGGTTTGCGGCTGCACCAGCCACGTGTGAGCGGAGAGAGCGCTTGCGGAGGGGAAGGGCAGTTTGGGCCGGGTGTCTGAAAGCCCTTGCGTTCTTGTGTTGAGAAGGTACCTTTGCATGCCCAGTGTATGCTTCGGAGCGTTCACCTGCCTCATTGCTCTAACTGCTGTCTCACCCGGCTCCAACTTGATGCGGGTACTTCTCACCCTGTGCTTGTTTTTCCTGCGTATCCAGTCAGGTGACTAATGATACTGGATTTAAAGTTTTCAGATGCGAGAGGTTTAAATCTCGGTGTGAGAGGTGTAAAGCACACGTTCGTGTATTGCTGGCCTGAAGAACCTTAGCGTTCTGGCACCTCCCTTAATGAGAGTCAGTGTCCTGTGTGAGGAAGGGAGCAGGACAGAGCTCTGTGGGATTCCATGTGCAAGGAGCTCCCCGGTAATGACAATCCATACACAGAGGCGTTTTGCTTCTCACATCTTCAGTGGTGCAATAAAGGAAGCAGTGTTTTCTGAGGAAAAAAAAAAATGGCCAAATGAGGTGGGAAATACTTAATTTCCACAATTCCGGGATTAGTACAGACAATGATAAGCCATTTGTTAAAAGCCAAGCCTTTACATTCTTTCTGATTCCATGTCTGAACCTTTGTGGTTAGTCTGCGTAACTGGGAATTCTCTGTGCTGATGTGACGGTGTCACCTAACACTGGCCGCTGTAGTGAGCCGGTGCCATTACTGGCACGTACACCTTTGTGTCGTTCATGCAAAACATAATTGTTAGGGTTGCAGTGGGGGCTTGAGGTAGGGACATAATGTCATACCCCAGACTTTCACCTTAACTGTAAGGGCTTAATGCAGAATCAACAGAAGTAAGCGCAGTCCTTAGATTATACTCCTAATAAGCACTTCAATTCATAGGCAGACCTTGCAGATCCCTTTCTGAAATGTGCTCTTTGGGCTTATTATCCAAGTGACTGCCCACTTCCATTGATCCCATGCTAATTTCTGCAACTAAGTTCTGTTTGCTTTTTGTACTTCTAGTTGATTTTGATCAATTGGTAATCCTACAGATGGATTAACTTCTAGTGTTAGTATTATTATAAAGCTACGTTTGGGTTTTTTTCAGCATGAAGAGGTGTTAAAAAAATTGACATTGTGCAACACTAGGTCATTGGAGATGGAAGTTGAAAGACATCATTGCAAGTGTAAAAGCTAATTCCGATATGAATAGTTTTTTTACCAGGTAAAAAATGCATAATTCTTGTTTTTAGGAGCACTTGCTAATTTTGAATGTCTTCCACTTAAGGAGACAGTGGAAGTTATTTTAAGCTGCATTTTGTGGTTACTGTAGGTGAGGTGGTAGTACACATGTAATCCTTGGACGGTGCTATAGTGTTGCTCAGTGTTGCATGGCGAGGTCTTTTCAGCACTATGAGAATGGCAAAGTTGCGATCATTTGGAGCAAATTTTAAAATGAGCATGACAGGCTGTTCATAGATGTAAGCACGGATAAAGAGAAGGTCGTGGACTTCATGTAAATATTCAGATGAGGTTATGCTAACTAGTGTTTTTTGAAGATATTGTGAATTGTTTCCCTGGCAGAAATAGCACTTTAGATAAACGTTAAGTATAGACTGACGCTGTCAAAAAAAGAAGAGAATGCATATCGCCACCGAAAGCGTCACTTCCTAAGGACCTTTTTCAAATTATAGTTAAATAAAAAGGGTAATCCATGTACGGATATTCTGTCCTTGCCTACAGTTCTGCAGTTCTGACAGGATCACGTTCCTGGTTTTACCTTCATACTGTCCCAGGCTGAAATACTTCATATTTAACACTCTGGGTTCTATAAATAATTGACGTGCCTGTCTTAGCAACTGCAGGTCAGCAGCAAATGGTATTGTTGTTGAATAATAGGGTTCTTCTGCATTCTTTACTCCTTTACATCTTAATTTTCACTCTGCTACTGAGAGCGTAGGAACCAATTTACTCTACTTCAGGAAAAAAAAGTATTACACTTCCAGTCCTTCAGGGGAGGAAGTTGAGGGGAAAGTCAAGAACTTGCAAATGAAATCATCTAGTAAAGACTAGCTATTTCTGCATATTTTCTGCATATACTGTTTGTATATATTTCTCATTCTGTGCAACTCATGGGTCATAGGGGAAAGAATTGTTTCAATAGTTAGGCAAATTTTAGGCAAATCTAGAAAGAAAACTGCTGTACAGCTAAAACTAATGAGTCAATATTAAAATAATGATTTTTGTTCATAAGAACTACTGCGTATCCTTGATGACAGAGAAGAAGGGTTTTGTGTAATAAGGCATTGGACGGGTACGCAAGAGAGAATTTGAGTAGCTGCAGTGCCATAGTACCACTGTAAGCAAGTCACGATTGATTCTAGTTTGAGATACTGGAATTGTATTTCCATTTGGTTTATCTAGTCATAAAAAATGATGAAAAAAGTCAGGGAAATTCCTCCTCCTTGTGAATTTATAGCATGGCAGAGCCCAGTTGTGGTGGAGATTTGACATAATGATTTGACAATAATGCTTTTTAATTGAAAGCGTGAGTGCTGTATTGCTTGTTAATGTTGCTTCTGCGTTACACATACATGGAATAGATCATAGGAGTCTGTGAATGATGACGATTTGGTAACTCCAGGACAGGTTTTTGGGCAAAGGGCAGAGCCTGGCTGTTGCTGTCATCAGAAGTTCCTTGGGAGCAGACTGACTCAGTTAAATTTGACTTTGCCTCTGGCTTCCAGTTCCTGAATCTACGTGGCTTTGAACACCTCCTGCCTCTGTTACTGTCAGCAATTTTTCTTCCTTTGTTCTTCTTTTGTTCTTCCGTTGTCGTCTTCCATTACTCATTCTTCTGTTTTCAGTGCCTGAGGCTGACATTTTCATACCTTGGTGACTAAAGTTTGGCTCCCAGATCAGTATTTATTCAGTTAATATAGACAGCAGTCCCATTTCAGAGGAGTTAAGTATCCTGGAAAAGATATTTGTTTAAAAGTAGGAACAGAAATTTGGGAGCATACCTTTAGAGATCTTAGACTTAAACATACTTTCCCATTATTACTTGCTTCAACTATCGCTAGAGATCTGATACCAAACACCTGAAGATCACACCATCTTGTACATGTTGAGGGGAAAATAAGAATTACGGAAAATGGCCTTTTCCTCAAGTAATATTGGTTACTATATGGGTTTCTGCGCACGCTGTCGGCTGGGATTCAGTGAGCTGGCACTGCCACCTTTGTCGAGCAGTGTTTCCGGGCTGGCCCCGAGCCGGGAGCTGTTCATGCGCTGCCCAGCACAGAGCTAGCGGTGCCCCAACGTCGTCCACAATAGCTTGGTGGTTCCGATTGCTTGTAGGATTCACGCTTTCTCCTTGCTTGTTAGCTAGTGCGTGCAGCTTTGCGTGCTGGCAGGGGAGAGGGGTTAGGATGTGGGAGAAAAAACATTCCCAGGGAGCAGCAGCCAGGCTATATAGCTCGTTACAGGATGACGACAGCTTAAAAAATTAACAAAAAAATCCTTCTGCGTACCTTATCGAAGAACGACTGCACTAAAATTATAACTGGGGCTACCATGGATGACAATCATATTACCTCCTTAAACTAAGTAACTTGATTGTCTTATTGTAACAGAAAGCAAAGAGAAATGTCCTGAATATACTGTAGGAAATTGTCTTTACTAAATCTAGCCCAGCATTTATAAGCGTTGTATATATTATTTGATTTTTGCCAGAATTACATAAACGGGGGGAAAAAATTGTTAATGTAAGTTGACTACCAGAGTAAATCACAGACTAATTATTCTCTTTTTTTCTGGCTAAAATTAGAATTTGATATAATGGTCAATAGACATTTTCTTTAATTTTTGAGACATAACTTCTAATAGCTAATCCAAACAAATTGGAGAAAGTTGCTGCAGAATTGAAAAAATAAATTATCTGAATTTTATGGTGACTTACTGGTAAATCCCCTTAGTTGGAAGCTTTAATTTACCCCATATTTCATTTTTTTTTTCCTCCTCTAACTGGCTTATGGGTGTATATTAAAGCAAAATAATTGTTATTTTCTTCGTGCCACCAGGGTGCTTGGAGCATGAACCAAAGTGAAGACAGAATCTGGCCAGTTCTCACAGGGCAATAAAGGACTAAGGACCGCAGAGGGAGGAAGAACAGGGCTTGTGGCAGAGGCCGCGTGCCGCAGTGCACAGCATGGCAGACGTTCTCCCCTGGCATTGCTGGCTGCGGCAAAATTTTGGCGGTTGACACCCATGTGAGTCAGTTCTGAAGCTGTTTGACGTTTAACCAGAACAAATTGGGCTCCAGCTTTGCAACCTGCCCAGGTGGTCACTTCTTTCCCCTCTGGGGTTGGTGTGAGTGTAGAGGAACCAACCATTTTTGCCCTTGTTCTTGGTTAAACAGATAAATACTGCATTTCGTGTTGAGGCTACTTGCTTAAATATCTACAAAAACTTCATGAGGCTTTGCGCAGCAAACCTGTCCTTCCTCCAGGGTCCTTTAGAATGGTTTAGGCTCTGGAGTTATGCTTCGGTGTAGTCTGCTGTGAATTCCCTACAGCCAACAGAGCTTTACTAGAGATTATTTGAAGGTAGTGTTTGTATTTCTAAGGGAAATAAATGGGCTCAGATCTGCAGAAGGAATGGGGAGAAGGTGGTATCCAAACCCCAGAATATGGAAGATGACCAGGTTTGGTCCCCTTCTAGTCAGTTTCATCCATTCTGAGTGTAACCACTGTCTTTAGTTTCTGGTAATGTATATTCTTCTTCAACTTCCACCCATCTTTTGGGCAAGCTATTTGGATGGCACAGCCCTAAACAGGATATGCTTCTCTGGAGAACCTTTCTGAAGAAATGGATGTTTTGGGATATTCATCTGGTTTTGATGAACTTGGGAGCTGGCCGTTACACTTCACAAATGCAGTAAAGTATTTTGAAGTAACAGTGGATTTATACCTGCACGTTGACCTGGCTAAGTCTTTGGTTTATTCCTAGAAGAAACTGCTTTTGATTCTGTAAGTGGAGAGAGGAAAGGGCAAAACCATTTCATCGCTGTCATTGTGTGGGGGTTGTTTTAAGTATCTTTATTCAAGCTTCTAAGAGTATTTTTGTAAAAACACTTGGCATTCCTTGCTTCTAAATCATGGAGTAACTTTGTGCAGACAATTCAAAAGAAATGGGGTTCCAACGTTCTCATTATGGCTATTAAAACTGTCTGAATTGTTTTGCTTTTTGATGCTTGCCATAGCAACGGTGGATGTATAATTTGCTGAATATCCATAACAGGATATTTGAATGTATTCTTTACAGTTTTACTTCTGCATATAACTAAGCATGCCAAATCATCACATTAACCCAATTAACCAAGCCAGACCCACATCTGCCATGGAATGACAATGAAGATTTATTTTTAAAAAAAGAACTTTATATTTCACCTCCCTTTTAACAAAAAACCCCAAACACTGTACATCAGAATAGCAGCAGCTTTTATCAGTATGCTGTTAAAAATTATTCATGATTCAGACTGCAAAAAAGCCTGGCACATCTACTTCCTTGCCGGTTATCAGCTGGAGGTAGCTCTGTGTTTGTGCCCCTAGAAAGGTAACACCGAGTCAGTTTATCCTGTACCATACATGCACAGAATCTTTTGCGGTTCAGTACCTCTGTGCCTTAATAGCGATTAGAGCTTTGATTTTTAAACAGTGGGGAACTGGGAAACTTGAAAGATACCAGCAGCACTTCAATTCAAATGGCTTCTTTCTTATCATTTTATTGCACAAGGAATTAAATGAAAATATTTGGGACTTCGCTGGCATGTTTGATGAAAAATCCATGTTCAAATAGCATCCATAATACTACATAGATCACATTGCTGTAATAACCTATATGCTACTGTTAAAATTATGTATGGTTTCAAGTATATAAGATTCAGTTTATTAGGTTTTCCCCTCGTGGTAGAAAAGCTTGTATTGAGGAAGAGAATAAGTTCATTAGCTATATGTAGCAGAGTTCATATAGTACTTCGATAACCCTTCAAAAAGGCCTTATTTGTCCTCATCCACACAAATTCTCGTCGTCTTTACGGACCGGGAAGGATCTAGAAAGCCAGACAGTGCTCCTGAAGACGCTCCGTAGAGCAGGTTGCATGCTACTGTAGAGGCACGGTAGGTTGCGTCAGTTCTGGAAGTGGAGCTCTGACCAGCCAGTGCAGTGGAAGTTCCTCCTTCCCCAGATTGTAACGGCTGAGAGAAGGCAGCTGGTGTCCTGAACAACCTTGTCAATCAGATCACGTGGACCTCATTACTCTAATGAGCCATAGAAGCACATAAAGAACTACTTGAGCTTTGGAGAGAAGAAAGAGATGGACACTCTTGTGCACACATGTAGCTGATTTGGCATTTAATTGTGTTTCTGGGTGATCTCAAGGTCTAACCCCATGTGGAGTACCTTATGGTTATTTGTTCTCAAGAGCATGTAAGTGAATAATGCAGCGAGGGCTGTGACCGAAATAAACGTTTGTGCTCGTCTCCCTGGAAAGAAAGAAAGACTGTTTGTGGCACCAGTTGCTCTCTACGTACTTGGGAGTGGCCTGGGTTCCTGCTGGTGTTTCAGCCACAAGGACTGGTGTCTGCAGAACCAAGTCCAAATAACTCTGACATTATTGTATTTGGTAGCAGAGTGAGAATCTGTAACTCGGAGGAGATGCAGTAGCTCCACTGTTTCTCTTATCTCCTTTTTATTACGTAGCCATGGCTGAATATCCACATGGAAGCTCGAGCCCCTTTGGAATACCAGCCTGACATTAATCTTGGGCAGGAGATGACGTGCCAGGAGATAAGCTGGTTCAGAGCGGAGAGGCAGTGGGCAGGACGGGCGCTCCGAGGGCACTGCAGGCTGTGCTGCTTGGCCGTTTCTTGCTGAAGCCGAGGTGGCAAGGCAGGTCTGTCCGTAGCGGGTAGGCACTGGCACCTGCTGCTCCCCGTGGAATGTCGGGGAGGAGTTCGATGTGGGCTAGCCCTCCTCTAGTAAGATGTCACCTTGAACATCTGATACTTGCATCAGGAAATTGTCTTCCATCTCTTAACTGCAGAGGGATAGCTATTTTAATCTAGAATTCTTTTTTTTGCCATAATGCAAACTGTGAGGAGCACCAACTCTATGGCTACCTGTGTCCCTGCTAAGCATATGGATCATCTCAGAAGAATACCCAAGGGGAGACATAAATTCCCTAGAACTCATCAAGAAAATGATAGCTCTTTGCCAGTGTCACAACTAGAAAAGTTTCCAGTGTATCTTGAACAGCTGAAGGAAACAATTCTCGTAGCTGGTCCTGTAGCTGCATTAATATTTGTGTGTATTTATAGGACAGAGAATACTAGATTAGCTTTATGGCCGTTGGGAGTGAGCCTGTCATTCTAGAGCCTCATCTTCAATGTGCCTTTCACGCTCCATGAGATTAGCAGCCGCTGAAAATAGGAAAAAGGAATTTTCCTTTCTTCTGTCTTAGAAGAAACCCATCACACCGTCCTCCTCTTTGGTCTTGGCTTGGAAACGGCTTCGGTCCTTAGCAAAACCAGAGCGCCAACAGGTCTTTTTAAAGAAGTTCCACTTGCCTGAGGATCTAAGGGAAAATATCCTTTTTGCGTGTTTAGTCACACACATCAAAGGAAACAACTGTTTCCATCTTCATTTGCATTGTGCTGGCATTAGATGTGGTCCAGTTACAGGGAGCTCTGCCTGAGGAGGCAGAAGTGCCGGTACTCGTCAAGCTTTGACGGAGATGGGAAGAAAACTCGGCCAGGCAAAAAACGTATCGCTCTTCCACGATGCTTTCTGCTTTTAGAAGGACAGAGCAATTTACTTGGTTTCTTGGGAGACTTTACTGCTCAAGCTCCGCAGCATCCCGACCCTACGGCGCTGTGCTGTGAGGGCTCAGCCCTTGTCCTCACCACCTCATTCCCGTACGATCCGCGGGATTCCCTGAAAACGTCTTGCGTCCCGTTGGCAACGGGAGCTCGGTTCTTTGCGACCACAAGTCCTCACCTGCCGAGAAGGGCTTTTTCTCCCCGCCTGTCCCGCAGTCCACGCGGAACGCCACGCTGGGGAAGAGGCCCTGCGGACCGCTGGCTTTCCAGCAGCTCCGGGAGAAGGGGGTCGCCCCTGCGGCCCCGGGGTCGCTGGCGGAGCGGGGGCTGCTGCCTCGCGGGCGGGGGGGATGTGACGACCCGAGGGCGGGCAAGCGCCGGTTCAGCACTAGATGCTAAAAATCACTCTCTTGCCAGAACCCCCTTTTCTAAACGCGCTTCGTGAAACACCTCCCCGCTGGAGGGGCTGTTTGCTGCCGCCTCCCCGCTCGAACGCGGCGTCTCGCGGACGCTCTGCCCAAGGGCCCCTCGCCAGACGGCGGCGGAGCTGGCGGCAAGGCCGGGGGGCGCCGCGGGCCCCTCCGCTCCCCGGTGTCACCGCACGGGCGGCCGAGGGCGGGGCGGCTCTCGCCATGCTGCGGAGGCGGCGGCCTGGCCTTCCCGGGGCCGCTCCCCGCCCGCCCCGGCCACCGG